>JACYFF010031958.1:111013793-111129327 GCA_017589665.1 Selenicereus undatus
AGAAATAGAAAAAAAAATAAGTGCTCAGATTCAAAATTCCAATAAAAATAAATTATTGTACTCAATTTCTTTCTTAGTTGGATGAATTCCAGTAATCAGATCGAATAAAATATTGTCAATCATACTCTTCTAGTTTCCACTCTGCTTTGGGACAAACTATTTCGAAGGATCACGTGAGGTAAGGGCGGGCTTATGAGATGATAGGGGCACTGTGTCCAAAGGTCCTTCCTGCGCGCATCCACCTTGCAAAAAAGGTTGCCCTGGATGGGGATCCAGGGAATGCACCTTCGACGGTCAAGTCAGTATAGGGTCCCAAGAAAGAGGCAACGCAAATATAATAAATGACGAAAGTTTGGATCTTTTTCAAAGAAGGTGATATCTGTTTGGGTAAAAGTGCTAAGCAGTGAATACTCGGTCAGGATCCGGCCACCCTTTCAAGGTAGATAGGTGAGTATTTATAATCCTTTAACTAAGGGCAAATTTGTAATTCAAAGTACGACGTCCTCCAATGGACACCCTTCAGGCCCATGGAGGTCAGAAAGGATCACAGGGCTAGGATCCTTGAATTAGGCCGAATCACACTCTATTGCAATTGGCTTTGGATTTAGGATTTTTTTGCACTCTTACCTATGTCTTTCCCACCTCATGAGTCATAACATTAAAGTCAAGTATATTAGTGTTGATAGTTGATGGAAAAGTGCTGAAGTTGATTTTGGGCAAGCCAGCTACTTGGAGAAACTATGCGAGTTTTGGTATGTAGCTATATTTGTAATCGGCTTAGTAGTTAGGCCATCCTTTTTAACTAATATTCAGCACTTTTCCATTGCCACATAATAGTTAGCTTTGAACGTACACCTGATTATGTAAAATTTAATTTGATTGAAAATCATCCATACTAATAACTCAATTATTACTTGACTCCTCCTCCATAAACAACATATAGCTATGGACGTGGTTAGATCGTCGATTCATAAGCCAATTAGAATAACTCATAAAAGCCCGGGGCCCTATAAACGGATAAGCACCAATTTCAAACCAACTATTGATTTTTCCCATTACTGATTTTTCCGTTCATTGTGGACATATGGATAGCAATTAAAAACCAAAAATAGCAAGATCATAAATGACCATATATAATTTACATTTGGTCGACCTACCACCGGCAAAAACCCTAATTCTAAGTCCAGCTCGGCTCACTAGCTTTAATTGGTCAATTAGGTGGATAAAATTCAACTCACATAGATTTGATTCCAATCTAGATGTAGCTAATCTACTACCTTGATGCCGCTAGGCAAACGCTATTGATCCTTTTTACAATAATGTGATGGGGAGTCCAAGGTGACACCCTCAAAAGAGGCCATTTTTCCTACAATAATTTTGTGCAAATTAAGCTGTCAAACTACGGTGGTAGTTGAATGAAGGCATCACCGTTGTTGACTTTGGTTAGATTATGATGCCTAAATTTATAGAATCTTCTTTCTGATATTTCCTCATGTAATTGGTTGAATTACATTAACTATGGGGAATCACACTGTCACAGTAAGCCTATCCTAATGAGTCATCAAGGCATAGCTTACAACAGTTAGCTTCATGTGAAATTCTGGTTTTCCGTGAACTGCAAAACTGAAGACCAAGTCGAGTAATTAATGTCATTAAATCAACCTTCCAACTACATGTCAGTAACATCAAACATGGAGTAATTCACCAACCCCAATTGACTTTTTAAAAAAAAAAAGAAAAAGCAAATGGATATTTGATGAACTCTTTTGCCAAACAAAGAATTTAGGATTTTGCGTGTAATTTTGATAATTAATTGAAGAAATTGCAGATAGTATAATAATTTTACATAATTTACTAGTACTCGATCGTAATATCTTTTATATGGATCTCTTGATTACGGTCTCTCTATAGGCAAACATATATGCAGAAATAAAGGTGTTTATAATTATATTTAGATCTCCATAGACCTTGCAAACTATGACTGGCACTGAATGGTAATGGTATTATTGTTGTACCCATAATATTCAATTCAATCAATACGAGCATAATGCATGCATAGTTGATAGTCTGGCCCTCTCAAGATACAGCGAGAAAGAGGCAAGGAATCCAAGCAAGTCCATCCAAAATGAGGAGAATATATACGGTTTGCATGAAAAGTTTGCGTCCAAAAACAATTGAAGATGACTAAACGTACGCTCTTAGATTGAAAAGATCACAGGGAAAAAGGGCAGATGCAAGACAAAAGCAGCTCTCAAAATATATAAGGGGGCTCCTCAATTCCTCAAAAGGGCTGAAAGAAAATTTTTGAAAAAAAAGGTACGTGCATGGTGCATGAACATTGGATGCTTGAAATTAAAGTTAAAATATATATAACTTAAAAGCAAATAACAGAGTTTGGTTTGGTTTGGTTTGGTTTGTGTGGGTTTTCTCTTTGTCTAATTGCGAAATCTAATTCCCCCCCCCCCCAAATTTCTCTTTCACTTTTTCTTTTATTGAGATCAGAAAAAAGAAGAGAGAGAAGGAGAGCAAAATTAAGATCGAAGAAGATGCCTGCATTGTCCTCGAGTGTCTGGTAGAGCAACGTTTGTCGCAGAATCCCTTGGAATAAACAAGTAGCTTCTTACTTTTTGTATAACGTAGGATAAAGAAAGATAAATTATAAGATGATTCCATTGTTTATGTTTTGGACTTACTTTGGCTTAGCTTCTCTTTTTGTCTTCATGTATTGGCATTTACCTCAGTGTTTATATATAAAAGTGATGGGGGGGGGGATAAAAGTCTCCTTTTTTTTTTTTTTCTTCTTCTGTCATTTCACTTCTTCCTACACCATGAATGAAATGGAAGAAACATGTATGCCCATGTATATAAATGTATGGAGTGTTTGAATTGGTTGTATGAGCTTTTTGCAGATTTGTCATATGTTCATGGACTTCAGTTACCATGACTAATAAAGTATTTGAAAATTATTATCAAAGAGCTTAAATTTCATCTACATTGATCAGAATCTCCAAAAAAAACTATGATATATATCCAGTCAATTATGTATAACTAACTCCATCCATCTAGTCTGATTTATCAACTATTCTTGGATGAGATCATCCTATTACTTCATACAATCATAATACTAAAATTTAGCGTTTTTACATGTTAGATTATATATGTAGCTTAAAAAAAAGAAACTAATCTTTTTAAGAAAGCCAAAAAAAAAACACACACACACACAGAAAAGGAGGGTTCCCTTGAATTATATTAACACATGATAATGTAGAGATATGTTTGACTAGTCAATTAAATTAGTCCTCTTAATTAAATTATCTTTTGTCTAGTTTACATCATTAGCAATAAGACAATGTATAATCGTATATTCCTTTTTTAAATTAAAAAAATAGGGTGTGGACGAAAGGTCACAGTGTATATCTTATCCGATATGATTTTCGATAACAATTATATTAGAAGGTATTGTCCCCAATATATAGTATGTGAGGTTATGATGTCCATATGATTGCCCAGTGGGAATATCGGTAATGCCCAGTGGCAGTAAGATATTATGTGGTTGGTTGAATCTAATATATGTCAGGCTAAGCCGCATTTAGTGCAAGGGAATTTTATATTTTATGCTTTTCAATTTTAATCCAAAATGATAAATATTTCCATTCAGTATCATCTCAAGTTTGAATCTTATTAATAGAAAAAACTTACGGTGGAAGAATTCTGGCCCTTATAGGCTAACAGTAGTTGATCAATTCAAGTGAAATATAGATCAAAGACCCGAAAAAAATAATTGATAATTAAGCATCATTCTAATGCAAATAAATTCTGCCGTGTGAAATGAATAAAATTGGATTTTAAATCTAAAATATCAATTATATAGATTTTTACTGCATTAAGTTTGGAATATACCAAGACTTGATATATCTTCATTCTGCATTTTTTTTCCATTGTGCAAAAGAAAAATCTAAAATTTGTTCAGGCATGAACACTATATCATGAAATAATATCGACCTATTTGAATTCATTATTCTTAAAAGCTCTAAGTTACAATTTTAATAGTTTGGATCGAAATTTGATCATCATATAGGAAAGATTAAAAATAGGATCAAATTCAAATTTTGAGCACGTCATTCATTCATTTGGTCAACATTTTTCTCTGATTGGACAATTCAATCGAAAATTTTCGCCACTTAAATAATTTCGTTTATGTTTTTTGTAACTAAAATAATTTTAACAGTTTAGATCGAAACTTGAATATTCGAGAGGAAGTATTGATCAAAACTCAAATATGAATTTTAAGCTCAAAATTCCTTCATTTGGTCAATATTTATTTCAACTACGATCATTCAGTCAATATTTTCGTCATTTAAACAATTCAGATGATGTTTTCATCTTTTTTGTGGAAAGTGATTTATCTTGTTGCAAATAATGGAAAATGTGACATGAAGATCAATTTTCCTTAGAAAAATATTTTCCACAGAAAATAATTTTACGTGAAAACCATTTTCTTTCTAATCAAACACTACCTAAATGAATTGAGCTGAGGGAAATATGCAATTTAGGCCCTGTTCTTTTCGTTGGTAAATCTCAATTTATCAACTTCAACATATTTTACGAACTTCAATAAAAAATACAAACTTCAACTTACTTCAACCAACTTCAAACCACTTCATCCTACTATTTTAACCAACTTCTACCTATTGTATAAAAAATGTACCCACTTCAACCAAAAAATACTCACTTCAACCAATTTTAATCAACTTCACCCATTTCTCAACCCCCATTTCTCAATGAAAAGAACAGAGCCTTAGTTCAACAACCAAGTGCTAGGATATGTTCATTTCGACATTAATATATTGGTCATCGCATTTAACCATTTACAGCCAACTGTTACCGCTACGTACGTACTATCGACCATTAGTGATGGTACTTAACCTTCTTGATCCAACATTTATTTCACTCTCATATTCACAAACATTGCAATTTACACAGCATGTGGTGATCCAAGTATTATATTTGTTGTGATCGGGGGTAGGGTTTTTGGAATTGAAGGAGCCACTGAGCCAGAGACAAAGGTGCACAAATATCGACCACAAACTGTAAACTGTACGTAGCTTCCCTAAATTAAAATCCATGCACTACGTTACGTACATGAATATTAATATGAATTGAATGGATGTAATTCAATGGTGTATTCTTTGAGCCCTAGAACATTGCAATATAAACCAAATTAAATTTAAACTAACAACACTAATTTAAAAAATTTTATTCATTAACCTGAAGAGATGACTTCGATCCAAAAGCAAACTTTGACTTTCATAACTTATTTTTTTGCTCATTATTGATTCAACACTTGTTCGTTTCAGTTGTTGTAAAGAGCGGTTAATAGTTGAGAGTGGTTGTGAGCAGTTGTAATCAACAGTTAGCAGTTGTGAGTAAGTGTGAGCAGTTGTGAGCCGTTACGAGTAGTTGTGAACAGTTCAAAGCAGTTTGTAAGCAGTTTGGAGGCAATTAGACTAGTGTTTGTAAAATAATATGAGCAATTGCGAGCGGTTGGAAACGGATGAGAATAGTTGGAAGCAGTTGAGAATAGTTTCGGTAGAGAAAATGCTGAAACAAACAGGCCTCAATAGTAATATCTGATCTCTTATCTCGAAAAAAAAAGTAACATCTTATCAGCTTAATTAAATATTTTAGCACCAAAAAAAAAACTTAACTAAATATTTAAATTTGTCGTAAGAGAAGAAAAAAGAAGATATTTAGGGCCTGTTTTTTCGTTGGTCTTATTGGATTTACCAACTTCAACCGATTTGAACTCACTTTAACCAACTTCAATCCACTTGAATAAAAAATACCAACTTCAACCTACTTCAATCAACTTTAACCAATTTCAACCTACCTCCTTCAAAATTTTATTCTCACTATTTTGACCAACTTTAAAAAATATACAAACTTCAACCCACTTCAATAAAAACTACCAATTTCAACCTAGTTTAATCTACCTCAACCAACTTCATCCTTTTACCAATCCCAATTTAGCAAGGAAAAGAACAGGCCCTTAGCTAGGACTTTTGCTATGACATTTGTAAACTCTTTGCCTTTGATTTTCCTGATTTCTATTATCTGAAACTGATTTTGCTATGAATTTAATGTAATTTAATTTGTTTCATCCAAACTCAGCCGAATGAGTATTATACATGAAATTTTTACCCGAATCATTCAAATTAAATTAAACTTGTACCTGAACTTTGTTGTGCGTATATACGTCTCATAATATAGTACTACGCATGTCAACAGTGGATGAAAGTCATGAAAACATGAGAGTGACAAAGACTCATCTCGTTTTACATCTTTATAATTGTCTTGATGACTATCAACATTAAACAAGTACACACACACGTACGCGTGTGCGCACACACACAGACATATATATATACATACATGTTAAAATAAAATATTTCAAGACTAATATATGGCAGATGACAAGCTCTTAAAGTTTTTTCATTATTTCCTAGTCTAATTCCAACTCTATTTAAAACAATAAAAGTTTTTTATTTCCAATATTATTATTACTGCCTTTCCAATTTTTCAAAAAGATATACATATTAAAATCTTGTAACTTTGATATTGTTAATGTTGCCTTTTCTATAAAAAAAAATATACATAATAAAAAATTGTAATAAAATATTTACCCGCTCTTCTCACGCAATTATTACATTGATAGTAATAATACTAAAAAATAACAAATAGAGATTGACTTTTTGATTTATTATCTTCTCTTTGAACTTAAATATAAACATAAATATTGACATGGACTATTAAATGTTAGATACAATATGATTCTTCTTCGGTTCCTTTAGCATCATTTCCCGACATTCATATTTTGTAGTTAAGTTTCTTCTCCTTAGATACATGCACATATGATTTTTTTTTTTAATAAAAAGCACACGATAATTTGTCAGTTCTAGTTAACTAATTAAATTTTTTAATTTAAAAACCTTCAAAATTTTGCACAGAATTGATTACTAGATTACTCATTGCAATTCGTAAATATAGGTAGTATTATAAAAACAACTAAAAACTTTTCCCATACATAGGACGGATCAATGATACGAATTGAAATCTTTATATTATAAATGGTAGAATGTGTAAGGGGTTGAGTGTTGAGGAAATCTTTATATTATAAATGGTAGAATGTGTAAGGGGTTGAGTGTTGAGGAAATAAAAAATGCTAACATGGGAGTAAATTTAGGGTATATGTTGCTTCACAATCGTTGGATCAAAATCTTAAACAATCTTAGCCCTTGGATTTATCTTTACTGACCACATTAGGTCTCAGGTTCGATTCTCCCTTCCCTCATTGTATTGTACTATTTACTAGGCGCATTAGGTCTCAGGTTCGATTCCCTCATCCCCCATTATATTGTATTGCCCACTGTGACTCTTACGGACCAAAACGTTTTTAATTTTGATCATTATTATTATTAATATTTTGTATTTTTCAATACAAATATAAAATTGAGCATATGCTATTAGAGATAATAGAATAATAAATACAATTTCCATTATTATTTCTATTATTACTATTGTTGTTGTTGTCGTCATTATCGCTGTCGTCGTTGTTATCTTTCCGTTTAAATTTGATAACATAGTCAATATTAATAATGATCATCAAATTATCAAAGAGAAATTAAGAGATTATAATAGATATAAAAAAATTATTAGTTCATTATTATAAAATACATTAATAATTTAGAAGTTTTAACTTAATGAAACAAAATTATAACTACTGAACAAGTCATAAAACCTTATATGTCACCTTATTATTAACACATAATATAATATACACAATTATAAAGAAACAATAAATATTTTTTATTTCCATTATTATTATTATTAATATTTTATATTTTTTGATACAAATATAAATTTGAGCATGTATTATTAGAGATAATAGAAAAATAACTATGATTTCCATGATTATTTCCATTATTATTATTATTGTTATTGTCGTCATTGTCCTTGTCGGCGATTTTATCTTTCTCCTTGAATTTGATAACATGGTCAATATTAATTATGATCACCTAATTATCAAAGAGAGATTAAGGGAGTATAGTGGATATAAAAGTTTTTATTATTTCATTATTATGGAATAAGTTCATGTTTTAGAAGTTTTAACTTAAGGAAACCGAATTGTAATTACTGAACAAGCCGTAAAACCTTATGTAACACCTTATTATTATCACATAATATAATATACAAATTTATATAGAAATAATAAAAAAATTTATTTCCATAATTATTATTATTATTTTATCTTTTTCGTTACAAATGTACATTTGAGCATGTATTATTAGAGATAATATAAATATAAATATGATTTCCATGATTATTTCCATTCTTACTATTGTTGTTGTTGTCATTGTAGTTATCGTAACTGTTATCTTTCTCTTTGAATTTAATAACATAGTCAATATTAATTATGATCATATAGATATAAGGGTTGTGCTGAAAAATTACATATTGTAAGCATGATATAACATATTGCAAAGGTTGAATGTGAAATATAAAAAAAAATTAAAATAAAACACAATAATCATATTAGGCCCGTGAAACTGAATTTCTTTCACATTTAATATGATCTATTTAACAAAAGGAAATAAACGAACTATTTTTCTTTTTGTTTCAAAGTATATATATCTTACAATTAAATTTAATTCATTTCAATCTTAAACATATAATTAATTTTTTAACATTTTAAATAAATTGACCAAAATCTAATCTATTTAACGCACACAAAAAATTGAAATCACTTTCATTTTCTTTTAAACCATACAAATCCAATAATCAAATTCTCTTCATAAAACACCTAAAATTATAATTAATATTTTACCGTTTAAAATAAAATACCCCAAATTGCCATAACACTTCAAACTAAGAAATATTTCAACCCACAAATCTGAACTCAACCCATCTCTTGTAAGACAACATAAGGGCATGGAAAGTTTATATCAAAACCCATGAAACTATTCAGTTGACATGAAAGCCAAATGTACAAAGTATGAACACTTAATTATATTAGCGTCCCCTAATTGGCCATTTTAAATAGCCAAAAAAGTTATATATTAGCATAAATATAATGTTCAAATTATTTTCGTTGAAAAACAAATTTTATTTCTGTTACATGTAAAACTGAAACTAAACTGATTTCAAAATAGTTTATACCTAAATTCACTGGACAATTAGCCACTTCATAAATTTTTGCTCAACAACAAGAGGAGAATGTAGATTTTTCATCATTGGCATCATAGATTGACTTATCATCACCCAATTTAGGCCCTGTTCTTTTCAGTAGGAAATGAGGAGTGGGGGATGAGTGGGTGTGGGAAAAGGGGGAAGGAGTTGGTGAGTGTAGTATTTTTTTTTTAAGTGTGGGAAGGAGTGGATGAGTGACTGAGTGTGGGTGACAGCTGAATGTAGTTGAAATATTGGTTATTAATAATTTTTTGTTTTCTAATGTAATAATTTTATTGTGATAGTAATTAATGATGATGAAATTTTTTTTATTTTTGTTCATTCTTTTTTATTTTTTTTATTTTTTATTTTTTATTTTGGTATTTTTATTATTTCATTTTATATTTTAAATTTTAAATTTTTAAATTTTTAAATTTTTCAATTTAAATTTTAAATTTTTAATTTTTTAAATTTTAAATTTTAAATTTTTTATATTTTTAAATTTTTAATTTTTAATTTTTAATTTTTTAATTTGTAATTTGTAATTTTTGTAATTTTAATTTTTATTAAAATTTTAAAATTTTTTCAGTTTTAATTTTTTTATTTTTTTGTATTTATTTTCTTATTTTTTATTTTTTTTATTTATTTTTGTTTTTTTTTTGGAATTTTTCTTTGGTTGTTTTTCTGGAATAGAAAAATGAAAAATAAAAAATACAAAAAATAAATACAAAAAATTTAAAATTTAAAATATAAATAAATAAAAAATAAAAATAAATAAAAATATTTAAAATTTTAAAATTTTAAAGATAAAAAATAAAAAATAAAAAAAATAAAATAATTAAAAAAATAAAAAATTATAAAATAAAAAATAAAAAATAAAAAAAATACAAAAAAATACAAAAAAATAAAAAATTTTAAAAAATGACAAATAAAAACTAAAAAATAGAAATAAAAAATAAAAAATAATGAAAAATTATAAAAATAATGAAAAAAAATAAAATAAAACTGTTTCATGACATCCGAAAAATTAAAACTGCTTATAATTGCTATCAGATTCTTCATACACACAATTACGTAAATTATTAAAATTTTCAAAATATGAGAAATGGTTGTTTTATGTAGGTGTGAGAAGGAGTTGGTGAGTGTGGGAAGGAGTGATATTTTTTTTAAAGTGTGGGAAGGAGTGGGAAGAGGGGGGGAAAGTGGGTGAGTGTGGGTTTGGTTGATTTCCCAACGAAAAGAATAGGGTATTAGGATGGTTTGTGACAAATTCACTATCTACTGTCTCCATCATACTTATATAGACTTTTGTCACACAATCATATACTTTTTAATTATTAATCCAATTAGTTATGCACGAAATTGTTGTATATTTAACTTTTTCATTGAATTTTTTCATTATCTCTTCTAAATTATAATATTAATCATGTCAACCATAACTATTTGTTTATTATTTCGATAACATATCTACAGAATATCTATTTGAATATACTCCGTGCAAAGCACGGGTCCAAACTAGTTAAATAAAGTACACCAATGTCACATTGAGATAGGGGTGGGGAAAGACATGCCAAAATACAGTAACAGCGGTATGGGTCTGATTGACAGGCCTTCATTTTTGACTGGGCCAGAAGGGTAATAGGCTTTGAGGCTAATGCATCACATTGGGCTATCTTGATATTAGATCACAATGCCAGTCTAGTACTTGCACTGTATTGGGCCTGACTGTTTAGTCTTCTAATTTTTGAATGTTTTGATTTTTTGATGTGGGCATCAGGTTATGTTATGTTATGTGAGGATGGACTTCCATTAATTTTCTCATGCAAATCAGACGGGGATTTCTGCGGCTGGGAAGAGAGCATGTCAAGCCTATCTAGATCGGAATGTCTGCGCCCACTGGCTCACAACTTTTCCTGAATGGTCTCTTGTCATGTATCTCTTTCAGTATACAGAGAGATGTAAGTGTCAATGGTAGATGGTATTCAAATCAATCCTGCCCCTAAAAGTTTTATCAATTAAACTAACTAGTATTCATACAATCATTAGATATAATTGCTTTTAAGAATTTAAGATTGTTCATCTACTTATGAGAAGTCATCTATGAAATTAGGGAGCTTATGGGCAGAAAAGGGAGGTAATGCTAGACTTGATAAAAACCTGGTATACTACAAATAATTTGAACCAAACAACCTGAAATCAGACTTGAACCAACATGTCGAAAAGTTGGACTGATTTCGACTTGAAACCTGAAATTGAGCCGAACCGAAACCCTATTGATCCGATTTGACTCAAAATTTGAATGATTTGACCTAAAATTCGAAATGGCTCAAACCGAATCTGAATTGCCCCCAAATCTTATTGAACCTTATATAGACCTGAACCTAAAATGGCCCAAACCGGATCAAACTCAAATTAATTCATGCCTAAATCTGTCCAACTCGAACCCAAACTGACCCGAATTCAAGTTTGACTCAATCCGATTCTAACTAAATCCAATTCAAGCTTGAAGTAGTGAGTAATTAATTAGCTACACTATCTACATAGACACAACAACTTGACTTGATATTCATGATGGGAAAGGCAACAACATATAACAAAGCCTTACCTTTAACATATGGAAGATTGCATTTGCAATTTTGGAAGGAAATTACTCAATGACAATATGACTCATTTGAGGAATAAAAATGGACATTAAAAAATTAAGCAATTAAAGTTATTCTATGGTTTATGTTGATCAGACACAACTCTTCGATTTTTTAAAGCTTTGATTCTTGCCCGGTGAGACTGGGGATTTATAGCATTATTTGTTTAGCTATTTGATTAATGATTACTTCCCTGTGTGATGCATTGTGTAAACTTATGACTGATAAGAGATAGAGATTGAAGGGCTTTCAAAATCATTTTTTTGATGTGTATTGTCAAGTTCTAATGAAAATGAAAGCAAAGGGGGAAAAGGGGCCTCCAACCGACTACGCAGCCATCCCCAAAAGGCAACACAATGTCAAAATTCAACCATTTCTTTCACCTTCCAGCAGGGCAGCAAGCCACACAATTGCTACCACAGCTCGTCATCGTCATTATCACAAATTCAGCACCGATAATACCAGCATTAACCATGACAGCAATGATAACAAGAACAAGAAATCATATCAAAATTGGAAAGCAACTCAATAACATAATATCAGTAATTAGTTAAGCCTTAAAAGGCTTTTCTTCAAAAAAAAAAAAAAAGCACCAGCCCAATTGTCCATAACAATTACATAAATAAATAATACTTTCGGCTTTCCACGTAAGATGTCAAATTCATGTCACATATAAACTGACGCAATTGAAAATACAGGTCGACCCTAAAAGTAACCCAATTAGAACTTAACTCGATTCGATTATATCGAACCCGAAATTGACCCGACCCATGTCCCAAGCCTACCCGAATCAAACTTGAATTGACTCGCACCTAAACCAACCCAAATGAGATTGACCCAAAGCTGACTCGTTCTGAACCTCACCCGAACCGAAATCGAAACTGACCCAAACTTGGTTCAGCTGAAGTTGACTCAATCCAAACTCAACCGGAATCGTACCTAAACCTGATTTGAACTCGAACAATAACTCGATCAACCCGAACTTAACTCGAACCAAAACTGAAATTGATCAACCCGAATATAGCACGAGGCCATGAGCCAAACTTAACCCAATTTATCCAAATCGAATGGCCTGTTTGTCAGGTCTAGGTAATGCTTCACTATGTCAAAACGGCCAATTAATCTTGCAACAGAAATTCGGTTCAAATTAAATATGTTCGTGCTCGCTTCATTCAATTCGGTAAAACTTAACAAGACTAATAGTTGATGACTCGCACTCACTTGACTCTACCTTCTAAACTTAAAGCTGCATTGGACCTTGATGAAAAACTACAACATTTCTTAAGATAGTCCGAAAAGGGATCCCCCTCCCCCCGCAATTTCATCAAAAGAGGTATTATGTGAGCATTCTTTTTCTACTCATCATAAGTAACTTATTGCTGATCAGTATTGATGAATATTGATAAATGATAATAAGTGTCGATTGATGCTAATGAGTGCTAACTAGTATACATGGATGCTAAAATTATAATTAAGAATTTAACTAATCGCTTATCAGTACTACTAAGTATTGACGAGTATTATATTGATCAATAATGAATGACTTAATATTGATAAAAAAGATTTATATTTATAATAAGTTGAACATAAATATAATCGTCGAATGAAATAAAATAATTTTGTTGAAAAATATCGTCAACCATTAAACCATTTAATACAAAAATTATGAAATTGTAAGATAGAACACCAATAAGACTTAAAAGAGATACAAGATAATACAACAAAGCCTCCATTCCTTAATTTTTTTCAATTAAAAAAAAGGTTGGCTAAAGTATTTGGAATATCTTTGTGGGACAAATAGTTGAAAACTTTATAACATGATGGTGATCTACTTTTTTGTTATTTGTGAATTTCCCCGTTACAAAAATTAACTCTTCCGCCATCCATCCGCCTCCCCACATGAAATCACATCGCCGTTTATAATCTCTCTCCAACCCGCCTCCCTGGCTAGGTTTCTAATCTCTTCCCCAAATTTCTTTTGTACCCAATTGTTTGTTTCTTTGTGTGTTTTTTTTTTAATAAATAATTTGGTTAGACCCTTCTGTGTTTCCATTTCTCTCTCAACCTTCTACCAATCTCTGAGTTTCTTTCCTGGTTTTGGACCCTGAACACGCCCACCCCCCCTTCCAAAAAAACGTTCATAAGAAAATAAAAAAAGGGGGTCACAATTACAAACACATTGATTTTATAGTTTGCCCCATCATATGTTGATGTTGCTTTCTTAGATTTTTATTCGACTATCAAAAGTGTTGTTTTGAGGCAGAGAGAGAAGGAAACAGGAGAGACAAAGAGAGAGACAGAGAGAGGGAGAGAGAGGGGTTAAGCCCACAAATTCAATTTCAAACCCCCCTTCTCTCAAACAATCATCAATGGAAAAAGGTACATTATCCACAAATTTTACCTGCATTTTCTTAGTTATATTTCTCTGTCTGCATTATTTTCGCTTGCTACTAGGTAAGGTAAAGAGGGCTTAAGTCCTTTTTTATGTCACGTTCTCAGTGGTGCCAACCCCCCTTGCTATAGCACAGGCACCCCCTCAAGAAGACAGTTTTAAAAAAAAAAATTAAAATCTTTATCTTTGGCTCTAAGAATGTAAAAACCCTAATCAGTTTTGTGATTTTAGACCATACCCAGATGGAGATTTTTTGGATTTTCTTACTGTAGCTTTGTACATTTCTGTTGGAATTATTCCTTTAGCACGTCTGGACCCACCTGCCAGGAGATCTGTTTATGGGTCTTTGTGGGTTCAATTGGTGTTATATGCCAGGTTTTCCTAACCCAACTAAGCTAATTAACTTTGGAGTTCTAGTTCAGTTGTTCTTGTAAAGATCTAAACTTGTGCGTCCAATTTAGGGTTTTGAACTGGGCTGAATGCTGAGAATTTTAGGTAGTTTACAAAATTATATGGGGTACTCCGTGAATTTGGCTTCTGCTGAGGTGCTGCTAGTCCCTGAATTCCTGAATTTGATGTGCACTGAAGGTCAGTGCATATGGGATTTTATACATGCACTGATTGCAGAAGCTCTTCCTGTACGTGTAGAGTTAAAAAAAATGGTCGTTCTTCTGTTATTTAGTTCTTAAACTTTACGCTTTTGCCTAAATTGATTCACTATGGTACCATCTTGCGTTACCTGAACAGTACATTTCCTACCAAGAGCTATCGTTTTTAGTATATGTCTCAGATATGTGAATAAAGGTTCTGATGACTTTTGTACCAGTGCTATCATTCAATTCCTATATTATGCACCTTAGAATTCACTAGCACATAAGCATACAGGTATTAAAACTCGCATCTATGACATATACAAATCTGTAAAAATTGTTATATTTTTTATTGGAGCATGCACGCCTATGAGTACAATATATGTTGCCAATATCATTACATTGATTAGTCCAGTATTTATCACATCTAGATAAATATGGTAATGGCCACGAAAAATAGAGTTTATGTTGGGCACCTCAACCTTCCTCTGCCTTTGTTGCATAATCTGTGTTCGACAGGAAGTTGTGTGGACTATGCCCCTATATCATAATTAGCTGTCTTATCTTTACTTGTTTGGTGTTCCTTCTTGCTAGGAGGCCGTTCCCACAAGCAAACGGAGAAAGAAAAGCTAGTGAGAGTTGAAAAGAGGTCTTAGTTTATATATTTTTTCTAGAGAAATAAAATCCCTAAAAAGAAACGTTATACTAGCTTCTCAAATGATGTGTGACAGATGTAGAGAGGGACTTGTCAGGAAATTGTCTTGTAGATTTGTGTGAAATTGAAAATTTAGTGGGAGTATTCAGGACTAGATAGGATAGGGCTATTTTTTTTTTTAAAGAAATTTGCTAGTGACAGTTACAAAATTTTGATGCCTTAATGCTTCCTTTGAATTGTTTCTTTTTCAATATATTGTGACCAAAGTTCAACTGGTGCCTATGTTATGTTACTAGCATAGTTGTTGACCTGGACAAAAAATGATCAGTCAATTTTGCTTCAGTTCAAAGTTAGCAGGGACTAACAAGTAAGCAAAATTTGTACAAGATTACTAACAGTAGAGCTGTATCTAGTAATATGTTGCAAGCACAAAATGTTAGATGATGCAATTGGATCAGCGTCGTGAGATAAGTAATGTTTTCCTATCCCAAATTTGGAAACAATAATTCCTGTGATGATGTAATGGATAGTTTACATAGGTGAAATATTATCTAGTGTTACTTTATATTTTGTACATGCACAGACCTGCTTAAATGCCATCAACTTTGGATAAGGTGGTGATGGTTGTTCTAAGCTGACATCCCTAAAATTGTTGTGCAAGGAAATATCCCCTTTCTTGTAAGAGAGAATGCATCACATAGGTAATTCAAATTAGCTAGGTGTTTATAAGTTGTCAGATTAACTTATGAAACACTCTGCAGCATGCATTTGTTTCTCATCTTCACTTTGATTTTGTAACCCAAATGTTTGCTTAACCATGCATGAGCTGGATGACAGACCAGAGTTTTATGTCTATCTTTTGTAGACATTCTGAGTAACTGATTGTATATTAAGTGTTAAACAAATTATTTGCGAGTCTTGTACCCAGGTTATTAGTAGGGTGTGCATCTAGTTGGTCAGGGATGTCATGGCTTCTAGGGCCTTAAGGCTATGTTGGCATCATCATCTTATCTTTTTCTTTAGATTCACTTGAGTTAGAATTTGAGTTTTCTCTGACCAGGAGAATGACTGAGTAAAGACATTGAATGTCATTGCTACTTTGTTATTGGTGATATGGAAGTGCTGACATGTTCTACGGTCCAGTATGCTGAAAACTCTTGTCATCCTCAAAAGAATTCGATCATGAAGATTGTGCATGATGGAGAAACAAACTGCGGTGAGTGTGCTGAACAAGCTGCCCGAGAAGAAAGTAAAGGTGATGATTTTGTGCCAAACATGGAAGTACCAGTAGACGGAATTGAACAAGATGAGCAAGAGCTAGATGGAGAAGCTCATACTTTAGAAGGAAGTTGTAATAGGCCTTCACACTGTGATTTTGATGTGAATGGCCAGAAGCTATCTGACGGTCTTGTTGATCAGGAGGAGGAGACCTTGGATGAGCACTATAAAGAAGCTTGCCTTGACTTTCAGAATTCTTATGTAGTTGTCAATACAATTGATAGTGAGCCTCTTTGTGAAAGCAAAGAAGAGGACTCATCTGCTTCAGCATCGAACTGGCCCGAGCATGATGAATCTTTGCCATTATGGGTTAAGGTATGGCTTCTTCAGTTATGTTTTCAAATATTTGGCCATAGTTGGTCATTGGAACCTGTGCAAGATACATACAAAACAATGCCATTTGTGGTACAATGTTTGCATGCTTTGCTTCAAGGTTTCCTCCTATTGGCCTTTTTCTTTTTTGGTTGGAAGTACTCATGAAGAAATGACAGAAGTGGTAACCCAATGCAGCCTGTTATTCCTGATACTGCATCCTATTTCCTGGTCTTCTATTTTCTTTTCAATTATTTTAACCCAAGTTAGTGGGTACTGGTGAATAGCACCAACCTATGTACTGATTCCAGAGGTTCACTTTTACTGGTGCTCTTGTGAGACAATCATTGGGATATGTGTGCTAGCAGTTTCCTTAAGCTTTTAGTTGTAGTGAGCCGTAGGATATGTTGCACTTATTTAACATTTGATCCCTTTCTGAATGGGAGTTGGACTGAATTTTCCCTTTCCATGTTGGCATTTCCCTGCTCTGCGAGTGCAGTGGAGAGGCAAGTGGCAGGCAGGAATCAAGTGTGAGAGGGCTGACTGGCCGTTAGCAACCGTCAAAGCAAAGCCGACCCATGACAGAAAAAATTATGTTGTGATATTCTTTCCTCACAAAAAGAATTATTCTTGGGCTGATACGCTGCTTGTATGTTCAATTGATGAGTTTCCACAGCCCATAGCACATAGATCACATAAAGTTGGAGTTCAACTGGTTGAGGATTTGACTGTTGCGCGCCGTTTTATTATGAAAAAGCTTGTAATTGGCATGCTGAATATTCTTGACCAACTACCTCTTCAGGTGAGCAACACAGTTTTCTGTTTTTATCTTTATTCTTTGGCCTGTCTTACATTCTTACTTCTTTGCAGAGTGCTAACCATATATCCAATTAGAACTTGTGTTGGTCACCGAAGTGCCACATTAGTTTTCCTTTCTTTTAGATGGTCACAATTTTAGCTCTTTGCCTAAATTGGAGATTTGCTTGTTCTAGGTGCTTGTAGAAACTGCTCGGGATGTGGCTGTATGGAAGGAGTTTGCTACAGACGCTTCTCGCTGTAAAGGCTATCCTGATCTAGGAAGATTGCTGTTAAAGCTTCGGAATGTAAACACCTAATCCTTTGAATTGCTTTGAGCAGTTCTTTTATGTACGTGTTATGGTCTATTGTTTCCGAGCCTCTAGTTTTGTGTTCATGGCTTCAAAATGATGACGTGAGTTGTTTGATGGACACAACTTTGTCATTGTAAACATGTGGATTCCGAATGGAAGCCTTTTGGAGTGTTGTTGTGTTGGCATATAGTTCGTGAAGTACCTTTGTTATTCTACCATAGGTGTCCCTGGTAAGCTAGAGCAGGATACTTTCTGGATAGACTAGTATTTCTATGTCTACTTGTAGCAGGGGCCATATGATTGTGAATGTCATTTGAGCACTACGGGTGGCTGAAACTCATACTTTTAGTCTATCATAAACCTATGGGTCTGCAGATCAACGCCACTTAGAGAAGTGGTACCTACTAATTACTGTGTCTCCCAAGGGAATGGTTCAGGGTCCAAATCCCACCTAGGGCAAGGTTTGCCTCCTTTCTCCATGCAAGGGTTTACGCCCCTTTACTGCCTTGTTTTGGGGTTTTTTTCTCCCCCCCCCCCAAGGGCCCCCCCCCCCCCCCCCCCCAAAAAAAAAGGAAAAAGGATTTATGTACCTGCATTGATTGGTCATCAGCACTGTTACCTCGTACCAATCCAAACCATATATGTTATTGTCTGATGCAGTCTTCACACAACATTTCTATCTGTAAATAGCTCGTCCACAGTTTTTGTTATGCATTAATAGGTTATGCTCAAGCCCATGAATTGTCATATTGTAACATTTCCATCATTTATATCTTTCTTCCTGTCCAAAATGAAATGCTTTCTGTTATTAAATTGTACTGTCTTGGTATCTGTTCTGTAAGTGCTAATATTGGTTGCTTGTCTATTTATTGTTTGGTCAAGAGTTTCACTTAATAACTTTTGGGTCTACGTGAACACAAACTGAAAGTACTTCAATTGGTTATGCCATAAAACAGTATGGCAGGTTGACATGTACCTATTTAGCTTTGGTCGAGACTTCTTAAAGTCTCCTGCATCATATCTGTGGTTGCCTTAATTTCTCGTCCATCATTATATTCTAAGATGTAGTTCCTGTAGAATGTATGACTTTCATTTTTGCTGTCTAAATTCCTTGTTTTCACTTTTGTGTCGTATATTGTTGGCCAAGTAGATGAACTCTATTTTTCTTGCAGATGTTATTGCAGCTGTATATTGATGGTAACTGGCTGCAGCATTCTTTCCAATTGTGGGTAGAAAAATGCCAGAATGCTTTGAGTGCTGAATCCATAGAACTTCTGAAGGAGGTAATGCTCTTCCTTTGATGTGACTGTGCTGTTAATCTCAAGTTCTGTTTGGTTGATGGATATAGGGTTGTCATTGTATTAATCCGCCTTCTGTACAGCTTATAAAGCCAATGTTGTGCTATTTTTTTCAGCTTGCATTATAGTGAACTCAAATAAAATACCTCTCTAAACTGTTTCTTTGCTTCCTTATTTTCAGTGGCTTAATCTGGGGTCTAACAAAGACTCTCCCCAATTCAGGGTTACAGCTCCTACACTGAACCCCTTTATCCCCCCGTGATTCTCAGGGTATAGATTTGGACTATAGGCAAGGATGTCACTCAAATTATATTAGATACATCAAAGTGGATGAGTGTTGGGAGGAATTAATAGATGACAGCTGTGCTTGTGTATGTAGTGACAGAGCAAACAGTTTATGAGGGAGTACTGTTAAGGAAGAAGAAAGATTCATGAGAGTTAGCCATGGTGGAGATAACAACAGCTCTATGCGTGAGGGAGAAAGGGTGGATGGATGGTGGCCCTAGTGGGCGAGGCTGGAGTCCCAGGTGCTAGGTCCTCTGGTTGTAGTGGTGGCAAATTGGCAATAGGTCTCCATAGATTTTCAATCCCACAAGAAACCATGTTTCTTATTGGCCTTTAACTGTAAAAGTGCTTTATTAAATAGAAGAGATTTCAGGACTTGTGTGATTCAGTTGCTAACAGCATACAGCTTACACGTACTGAATGATTGGCCCTTTTGCCGGAGCATAGGGCGTTGGAGTTAGGTACTACGTTTTTACTGCACGGGGCTATCAAATTTCCATAAACAATGTGGGTTGTAATTAATGGCAAGAATCAACATGTCCTCCCCCCCCCCCCCCGTTCGATAGAGAAGGGTAGACTGCTGCAACGTGCTGTGTCCCCAGGCGTTCGAGAGAGGAGAGAGGTAGACTGCTGGAACATGCTATGTCCTCGTATGCAATTGCTTGAGAACATAATCATATATTTAACAAGATGAAGAAACTGTCTAATCTACTAGGGCACCTCAGTCTCCATTTATGAAAGGTTTATCCTTCTTTCCTAGTTGCCCACCTTCTAATTCTCCTGTTGTTGACTTGTTGCTGGAACCTTCTGCCATTAAATTTGTTTAAGAGGGTCTTTTTTAAATTGAAGCTGTGGCGAAATAATCTCAATAGCCTCAACTTACGCAGAACGGAGCCTCTGCTATTCAACTTAATTGCGTTTTGTGAACCTTTTTAGACATTCTGTTTGTTTATGTATTCTTTTCGCGTTTAATTGATTCAGGAATTTGTAGATTCTATATTGTGGAGTGAAGTCAACTCTCTTCGAGATGCTCAAGGGCAGTCTGCGTTGGGTTCTGATTGGAAGATGTGGAAGCATGAAGCCATGAAATGCTTCTCAACAAGACATCCAGCTCCAGGTGTTGGAAATGTAGAATTGCCAAACAAAAATGGGACAGGACAGCAGAGTGCTGATAGTCCTTTGATGAGAAGTCTCCATACTAGCAGGAAGAGACCCAAACTTGAAGTTCGTCGTGCAGAGCAGCATAACTCACAAGTGGAGTATAAGAGCTCTCAGGATAATACAATTGCTGACATTGACTCGGCATTTTTTGCTGGTCAAAGCACTTTGACTGATGATAATGCAAATTTGGAAGCTTCTGTGGTGGAACTTTCAGGGCAGAGAATTGCACCAATCTCCTCCACAAGCAATGCTGTGGATAGATGGGATGAGGTTGCGGTCGATACTTCAAATGCGGAGTCAGTCCAGATTAAAGAACTGCAACCTGGGAATGTAGGGCTCGAGACTAAGTCATTGGCTTCTAAAGGCAAGAACCGTCAATGCATTGCTTTCATTGAAGCTAAGGGAAGGCGGTGTGTGAGGTGGGCCAATGATGGTGATGAATACTGCTGCGTTCATTTGACTTCTCGTTTTGCAGCCAACTCTGTGAAAACAGAAATCATTCTTCCAGCCGATACACCCATGTGTCAGGGAACCACCACTGCTGGCACCAGATGCAAACATCGATCTTTGCCAGGATCCTCATTTTGCAAAAAGCATAGGCCCCGCAGTGATGCTATAAAGTCTCCAAGCTCCCCCGGGAGTCAGTTGAAGAGAAAGCATGAGGAGCTGCTAGACCAGTCGGAGCACACATCATGTAAGGAGATTGTCATGGTTGGGGAGCCTGAAGGACCTTTCCAAGGGCATCCAGCCACAGAAAATACTTCTACTGGAGGGAATGGCTTATCTAGCATGTGTGAGCATTTTGCTGAAAAGGACATACCTCGTTGCATAGGACTAGGCTTGCATGAAAGCAGTGCTCACTGTTCAGAAAGTGCCAAGCGTCATTCATTGTACTGTGAGAAACATATACCAAGCTGGCTAAAACGTGCTAGAAATGGTAAGAGTAGGATAATCTCCAAAGAAGTGTTTTTAGATCTTTTGAGGGGCTGTTCCTCTTGGAAGCAAAAAGTGCATTTGCATCAGGCATGTGAACTCTTCTACAAGCTCCTTAAGAGTATCTTGTCCTTGAGAAACCCAGTCCCTAAGGAGATTCAATTTCAGTGGGCTTTGGCTGAAGCTTCCAAGGACTTCCAAGTTGCTGAGCTTTTGATGAAGTTGGTCTGCAGAGAAAAGGAAAGGCTGGGAAGGATATGGGGTTTAACTCCAAACAATGATGCTCAGATTTCCTCCTCTCCTATGGAGGAACGAGCTGTGGTTCCTATGGAAGAGGAGAGTGATTATGATGGAGCTTTCAAGTGTAAAATTTGCTCTGAAGAGTTCAGTGACGATCAGACACTTGGGGCACACTGGATAGATAACCACAATAAGGAAGCTCAGTGGCTTTTCAGGGGCTATGCATGTGCAATTTGCCTTGATTCTTTCACTAACAGGAAGGTTCTCGAGATGCACGTACAGGAGAGGCACCATGCTCAGTTTGTTGAACATTGTATGCTTATTCAGTGCATTCCATGTGGAAGCCATTTTGGTAATTCTGATGAGTTGTGGTCACATGTTCTTTCAGCTCATACTGAAGGTTTTCGGCAGTCCAAAACTGGAGACATATCTCGCCCAGCTGTTAGCTCGCAGCAGAAACCTACTCCTCCAAATCCTGCCTCCATTGAGAATAATTCTGAGGCCCAGGGCACTGTTAGGAAGTACATTTGTAGATTCTGTGGTTTAAGATTTGATCTGCTGCCTGACTTGGGTCGCCACCATCAAGCAGCTCATATGGGCCCAAGTTTACTAAGCTCTCGTCCAAAAAAGAAAGGTCTCCGCTTCTATGCTTATAGGCTAAAATCCGGAAGACTTAGCCGACCCAGGTTCAAAAAGGGCCTTGGTGGAGCATCTTATAGGCTCAGAAATAAGGGTAGCATAGTCTTAAAGAAACGAATACAGCCTATGAACGCCCTTGGTGCAGGACGAATAGATGTGCAGTCCCATATAATGAGCGCTACAAGACTTGTTAGGTTGACAGAAGCCCAATGCTCAGCTATTGCAAAAACATTGTGTTCTGAGGCTCGGAAAACAAAAGCTCGCCCAAATAATCATGAAATCTTATCTGTTGCTCGCTCCACTTGCTGCAGAGTCAGCCTTCAGAATACTCTCGAGCTAAAGTACGGAGTACTACCAGAACGCTTGTACCTAAAAGCAGCTAGGCTTTGCAGTGAGCACAATACTCAAGTGGATTGGCATCAGGAGGGATTTAATTGTCCTAGAGGGTGTAAACCGCCAGAAGATCGGATTTTGGAGTCTGTTTTAACTTCTCTGTCACATGAATGTTCAAGGTTGGATACAACTCGCTCAGATCCACAACAGAAGCGATGGGAAAAGGATGAGTGTCACTATGTCATTGATTCACGACATTTTAGGCGACAACCATTGCAGACAACCATTATCTTGTGCGATGATATAAGTTTTGGACAGGAAGCAGTACCAGTCTCTTGTGTTGTAGACAGAAATCTAATTGATTCTCTTCATACTCCAACATATGCCTTTGATGGACGGGTCATCTTCATGCCTTGGGAGAGCTTTACATACGTGACTGAACCACATTTAGACCGACAACTTGATGACCGAATGCAGGTGCTTCCATGTAGTTAGTGTTACAACTAATTTTTATATATCGTAATACTTTTAATTGAGATGCTAGTTACTATTTGCTGCACAATTTGACTTTATGAATACTCTGGTCTTACTCATATCTTGACTGAACTAGAGATTACCATGTTTCGAACAAGTGGATCTCTATATTTTGTGTGTGTGTGTGTGTTTTGTTTTTTTTTTTGGGTAGCATTCACTAAGTGCATTTTTTTAATAGCAGCTTTATGCTCTTCAAAGACTTTAAAGATTTTTGCCAATGTAATGGTCGAGATTCAAGAAGGACCTGCTTTTGTTGAGTCTGTAAATATCCAGCAACTTGCAAAATCGTCAGGAGGGTATCCGAACTTGTTGGACTATAAGCACTCCTATTTTTCTTCCCTTCTTACTAGATCGCATTCTCAGTTGTATTTTCATTAGCTCTCGTTTAGTCTATTTGATCGAGCCTGTGGCATCTGGGCAGGCATTATACGTGTCCATTTTGGTAGCAACTCTATTTAAGTCATCCTTTCATTGAGAGCCAAGCAAACTGATTCAACTTTACTAAGAGAGATCCCTTAGCGATGGCCTTAGTACTCCAAGCACTCCTGCTATCTGGAAATTTCTAGCAAATACTATCTGGGAATGACAAAAGCATTAACTTCTCGGGTTAATGCATATGCTACTATCTGAAAGTTCTTGAAGTCGACTTTGTTTAATTTGGTGGCAGGATATTGTGCTTTTCTATCTGCAGGCCTTTGCAGAATGGGACAAATTTAAAGTTAACGTGCATTTTCGCATTCATTCCCAATTTGCATTTTTTTTGGGGGGGGGGGGGTTCGTTTTTCATTCCTCTTTGATGCTGATATGAACCTCTTTTTATATTTTCTCCTTGCCTACAGAATTTGCAGTTGGGTTGTAGCTGTGCAGAGACAAATTGCTCTCCTGAGAAATGTGACCATGTCTACCTTTTTAACACTGATCATGAAAATGCAAAAGACATAAACGGGAAGTCTATGGTTGGAAGATTCCCTTACGATGATAAAGGCCTAATTATTCTAGAGGTAACTAATGTTATTGATTCTGTTATTTTCTGTTATCTATGTTCTTTAGGCAATCTTTTTCTTATCAGTTGAACAGCCTTTTTTTTTTTTGGTGGTTTTGGGGGGTTTTAATAAGCATCATCAGTTGAACCGTTACATACTGGAGGAAAAAAAGCAAAAAAGTATCAAGGCCATTTTCATAACTAAATTCCTCTTTTGCTTCTTCGTAACCTTTCAAATTCCTGGAGTATTGTCTTCCCCTTCTAGCTATTGGCTGTAATGTATAAGACTTTATTTCAAATGATATTTTGATATATACCTCTAAATTTTGATGTATATTTTGATTTTTATCTCCAAAATTTCCCTGAACAAATAATAATTGTACCTGTTTGTAGGTTTCCCTTTCTTATCTCTGTTTATTAATAGATTATTCACTGTGACATGCAGGATGGGTGTCTTGTCTATGAATGCAATCACTTATGCAAGTGTAGCCGAAATTGCCCTAATAGGGTTTTGCAGAATGGGCTGCAAGTAAAATTGGAGGTCTTCAAAACAGAGAAGAAGGTTGTGACTTGTGACTGTTTTCCATTGTTTGGATGTTTCTGAGAGTGTTGCAGGCCATATTTTGACTCCTTATCTTTTGGCTCTATCTGACAGGGTTGGGGGGTCCGAGCCTGTGAGCCCATTTTCAGAGGTACATTTGTCTGTGAATTTGTTGGTGAGGTGATAGATATGCAGGAAGCAAACAAACGGCACAAAAGGTTCATGCCATTTTTAGCTCAGTGCTCCATGAGTTTGCGATGATGTATTTGCTTGATTGGTTTTTTGTGCTGTTAGGTACGGGAAGACAGGTTGCAATTATTTCTATGATGTTGGTGCACATATGCGGCTTATGAATGATTTGATGGATGGCCAAGAAAATTATGTGATCGATACAACAAAATATGGGAATGTTTCCCGTTTTCTAAATCACGGGTGAGGCACTAGTATTAACTACTTACTGAAAACTGTTAATTTTCTGATGTTCAAACTTGAATCAAATCAAGTACTTTCTTCTGTCTGGATCTGCTGCCACTTAATTTGCATCTGATGAAACATGCTCCAAGGTTGTGCCTATATGTAGCTATAATGTAAGAGCACAGGCAACATTTCTAGGTCCAATTGCAGTGGAACCTGATGATGTATGCTTATTTTTATTTGTGGTTACCCTCAAGATCAAGTTCAGTTACACCCAACATGACTAGGGTATGGGGTTGCTGACTTAGTGCTGGAGTTGGACTTAAAAGTTTGGACCTGATTCGTTTGGGTTTGGCAGTCGGTCCAGTGAAGAAATACTTGTATTGTGGCCATTGTTCCACACAATGACGAAAGATGAACGCTCTCCTGAAGCTAACAACACCGCCATTCAATATGGAGTCTGTTTTTTGTGGGCTCTGGGAAAGGCGATAATCCATACACAGCTCATAAATCATAATGCCATACAATGTTTTAGTTCTTATCAAGCTTGTTGTATGTTTGCATCATCTAATGCCCTACATAAACTAGCTTCTCTGAAATCTGGAATTGGTATCCGTATTCTGATTGTGCTGCTTTATGTCTGGCTCTTGTAGCTGTTTCCCGAACCTTGTGAGTCACCTGGTTCTTGTAGAAAGCATGGATTTTCAACTTGCCCATGTTGGCTTCTACGCAAAGCAGGATGTAAGTCACATTTTTTCCTCCCGAATCCTAGCCTCAGGCGTCTCTCCTTAACCCTTCCATATTGGACTTTTGCTCGTAAATCTTGGGTGTGAAGACTTATTCTGTTTCCAGTCATTAACATTGTGTTTTCTTGTCGAACATTTTGTTTGCTATCTTGGAAAGCAGATAGCTGCTGGTGAAGAATTGACTTATGATTATGGGGATGAACTACAGCCTGGAGAAGGAACCCGGTGCTTGTGTGGAGCTTCGACATGCAGGGGTCGGCTCTGTTAGAAATTTTGAATGCTGAGGAGGATGTTCTACGTCGTGTACCTCCTGTCACTGAAGAACCATATCAATAGGTTTTACAGGTGAAATCCCGAAGAGTCAGGGTCTCACTGTACTGGAGCCACAGCCAACTACAGGTGGACCTGTGTCTTAGTTGAACTGTCATTTCTCCCTCTGTACATTACTGTTGATGTCATGTTCTCCGTCTTCTTTGTACACAATGTTCCATTTCTTCATCTTTTTAGCTGTTCTCTCTCTCTCTCTCTCTCTCTCTCTCTCTCTCTCGGAATAGTGACAGAAATCTCTCATGTCATCTCTGACAATATTGTAGCTGCGGTTTCTTAGTTGTATTGATGAATGAATGAATGAATGATCTTTTTAGAGCCACATTTGCAATTTGCCCGTGCAAGATTTTCAGTGTTCTAGATTCAAGTTGGCTTCACTTGAATCTATGCGCAAAGACACATGGAACAAATGGAGAGATTCATCAACGAAGTCTCTTTCAACTAATATATAATTGTGACAGCTTGTTGAGAAGAAAATAGACAAACACATGACTCTTCTCAAGATCAACAAGAAGAAAATGGACAAACAAACACGACTCTTTTCAAGATCAACAAGAAGAAAATGGACAGATACATGACTCTTCTCAAGATCAACAAGAAGAAAGTAGACTTCTTGATCAACAAGGTGAAAATAGACCTCTCTATATCTACAATGTTCTCCAAGTTGAAATACACTACCATAAAGTGCATAACTACTGTTACATTGATTGATCAAAACTTCATGTCTTGTTCATGGTACTTGAGAAAGACAAATGAGAGGCCGTATCCCATCCCCACCAAAATTGTCATCCCTGCAAAATCACAATCACATTCATCTCTTTCATTACAACAACAATAACAACTTTTAGTGTGGTTTCGCTTTTGTAATATCACAAACACGGGATGAGGAAAAGAGCGTACCGTTTCGTATACTAGGTGAGACTTGCATATTCATCCTCTTAGAGGGATCCCGACGGAACAATTCAATGGCGGATGTTTGCAAAATCATTGAAATTATCACCAATATGCAGCCTAATTTTTCGCGAACAAGCTTCTCTCGCATGTCAAGTGACCAGAGCCCAGCTTTGCCATGGAAGTTGTCATCCAACATCACCTGACTCAATAAGAACTGCGCGTGGAAACCAGTTAATTTGCTTATTCCAGCAGCCCATTTGAGGGGCAGTCTCTTGATGCAGCTTGTCAGGTTAACATATGCCGCACTAGTATATAGCAGGATCCAAGCAAGCCAACCTAAACAAATCGGTGAAAACGAAAACAGAATTCATACCAATGTGCTAACAACAATAACATTAGCTCCTAATGTAGGTCCCACTCTTGCGGGGTCTGGAAATTGATGTGCGAGCTATTCAGAAAAACAAAGCATATCCTTATGGAGTTGGGAGAAATAAGGAGAGAAGAAAGTACCTCGGTCATTGAATTGCACAGATGCAGAAACAATGAAAAGGGCAGCCATAAAAATGGAGCTTAGTATGTAAAGTTTCGCCATTTGATCAGTTTATGAGGTAGAAGCTTGAACTAGTTCATCAATCCTTGAATGGTCAGATACAGATAGAGACAATTACCTTGTAATATGATGATGAAGTCCGTGGATTTTGGTATTGAATTACTAGTTTTCATAAACTAAGTCAACTTGATCTTTTTTAGTCCATGGGAAAACTAAAGTCAAGATCTTGACTGAATAGGAAAGTCAATGAGCCATAAATTGCTGGGTTTATGGTAGCAGTTGGAACTAAATAAATCCCCTTGGAGATTGGTAGAAAATTTAAGAAAAGTGCAAATCTTAACGACTTAGGATAGAGTAGGAGTGGGAAATATTATCAGTTGGACATGGTAAGAGTGCCATGAAGACTTATGTGAAAGAAAGAGAGAATTAGAGACTTATGTAAATGCCAAAAACATGATGCTCAATCTTCCTTGATCCTTGCTGTTAAACTTGGAAGAGGATTTTTTGCGGTTGGAGTGGGTCTCTGATCTTATAGTCCACATATTGAACAGTTGAGATTTTAAGCTATTAAAAAAATTTATTTCTGGAGGTAAATTGCTAAACGAATTCTCACTCATTAGATTGATGAAAGGTAAAATTACAATCAAAGATCCAACTGTAAAGAATCTCAATATGATTTAAACACATCCAACCCTGACCTCCCAAGGAAAAAACAGAAGGAAGATATGCGCGTGTGAATTCACGCTCAGCTTTACAAAAAAGTATAGGTCACCATATTTGAAGTTGAGATTTTGATGTATAATTTTTTAGGTTCGCCTGTACCTATTTTAAATTTTTCGTCCCTTTAAAACTTCATGATGATAATGAGAAGCTTTTTTTTTATGGCTTTTTAATTGTAATTTTAACTAAGAAATTGAATGTGGGATTCCCATTGTCCAAGTTGGAATGATGGATTAAATTCTATCTTGAAAAATCATATCTATGATTGCACCACAAGCAGAGGCAGAGGCAGGGCAGGGCAGGTTCATGGCTGGATTGAGTTGGCTGGTCCCCTGCCCCATCTTTTTGTTGGCTTTTTCATTAATGAAGTTCACCACTTTTGACAATAAATTAAAGCAATTAAGGTCAAAATCAAACATCATTCATAATACTCCTGTATGCTTTTCCTGTTTAATTTCTCTACCACATCTATACATCAATCGTCTCACTCCGAAACACTTTTTGCTTCTATGCACATTCATCAGTATGATTCTGCCTTATTTCTTAATAAAACTTTCTAGTTTAATGCACTGAGTATTTGAACAAATAAAACTATTTATATTTGAATCTTTACAAATTTTGTAAAAACAAGACTTACACTAGAAGTATGGAGTAGTTGGCATTTGTCCAGCTTTGCATGATGGACAAAATTCTAGTTTTTTTTTTTTTTTCTTAAACCCAAAAAAAGGGGAGAAAAACACTCTAGATAATGTAGACGGCACATGACATGTAAATCGGCAGAATTAGAATCATGCTAAAGCATAAAAAATAATGCATCAAGTCAGACAAGACAAGATGTGATGCATATTTTCCTGATGAACATGATTATCTGCATTTTCTTTGATTATTCCCTGAATTTGGGGAACCAAATTACTAATATTCTTTGTAAGATTGCTACCTTAATTGAATGCCAATTACGAGGCCCTACAACTTCTAAGCAACCTGCTTTTGCTGACTTCATTCTTGGCATGTGTATAATTGTAAGGCCAGGCGTGCTGGTTTGATCACTCTCTCTCTCTCTGTTCCTTTGAATAATTGGGACAAACAGAGAATGCAAATCATAGGGAGTGCCCTTAAAAATGAAAAAAATGTACTTTGTACAGATACCCACAGCCACACTGATAATGGGTAAAGTTAACAAGATGTCCTTATCTGTTTTTCTTTTTTACTTTTTCGAAGGCTTTATTGGGTTTTCCCCATTTCTTACAAACCCCACACCATCCCTTCTCTGTATGTATGTCTCAGTTCACTGGGTTCTTTGATTGATGCTTCTTCATGTTGAAGCCTTCGCCACAATTACAATCATCCTCAACACCAAAAGCTTTGTTTTACAGAGTCGACTGATGGGTTGTCAGATAGAAAAGTTCCCCATTTTTTTCTGTGTTGAATGAGTTCTTCAATTCACAGGTTGGTAATTTAGAAGAATTGTTCATTTCTCCTCCACCTTCTGTCGAACAATTGATGGGAATTTTCTTCTATGGGTTTTTTATTTGTTAAATTTGTAATTGGATGAAGATAAAGATGCTATCTTTACCATCTACACTAGTATGATCAGCTCTAACTTTGAACCATCCTACAAAAATCCCAGTAAGTTTATGGTTCCAAGCTTTGAGCTTTAGTTTCTTTTGAGATTTTCTTTTTTGAAAAAAAAAAAAAACCGTTTCTTTCTTCAAATTCTTTATGGCTGAAATCAGATTTAGTGAGGTAGAGAAAGGGGGGACCAAAATCAGAAATGTACCAATTGCTGTAACTCCAGAGGGTTTCTGGTGTTGTCCATCACCTGCTGTGTTACAGAAGACTCTCAAAACACAGAACTCTATAAACAAATCAAAACCCCCACCTTCTCCTCCACATCCAAATGCTTCTCTTCACAAGAAACAACCCCTTTCAACTGATAAAAAATCAGCGGATAACCCACCTAACCCAGTAGCCTCTGATGATCATAAGAGCTCAAACAATGGTGATCCAGGGTCCAATGTGCCTGCACTGACTGATGATAATACGTCAAGAAATAAAGCTGAAAACTTGCCACGAAAGGTCTCAATTGAGTTTGGTGAGCCTGGGACTAGTGATATGAAGGTTGTGGTGTTAGGAAAGCATGGTTTCTCAGTGAAGTTGAATGTTCATAGACATGTTCTTCAGGCGAACAGCAGTTTCTTTGCTGAGAAATTGGCTGGTTTGAAGCCTGGAGTGCCGCGCCTTCAAATCGATGATTGTGAAGATACTGAAATTTATGTTGAAACCATCGGTTTAATGTACTGCAAAGACATGAAGCAGAGGCTGATCAAGCAAAGTGTTGAACGAGTACTTCGAATCCTCAAGGTAACTTGGATAACCGACACTGTGCTGCAACATTTTAGTTGGCTGTAGGGTTCATGTAAATGTGTTACGAATGTTTTAGGGTTTTTGTGGCTTCCTGCTTGAAGCTTCCATCTGAACTCAACGAATTGGGTAGTTTGTAGTTTAAATGACTGTATTTTGATTTGATTAGTTCAGGCTATATCGAGGTAGAACTTCAGAACTTCTGCGATGTTAACTTGTCAGATTGTCCTGTACTGCCGTTCCACAGCAGAAGAAATTGCAGTCATAACTGATTTTTTTTCCTCTCAAAACTTGAAATGCTAGATCTGAGACTAGATATGGTCAGCCATTAGAAATAGCAATGCACATAAGATGTAGGCTCCTCAGCACAAATTAAACAAGTACACTTTATGTAATATGCTGGTTCAATTCTTGCAGGGCTCTTACAGCAGGGCTACTTTTTATCTGAATTGTTAATGTCGAACTTGCGATAGAAAGTGAGGACAGACGTGTGTAGACAGCAAGTGTAAATTGATCTCATGATCTTCTTTCCTCCGTTTCTGCAAAATATCCTTGTTGTGTCTTGATTACAGCTGAATGTAATGTCTCTGCAGGTGGCAGAAGCAATTGGTTTCAATTCATGCCTTCCCCCATGTTTAGATTACCTAGAGGCTGCCCCTTGGGTTGGGGAGGATGAAGAGGAAAAAGTAGTATCATCAGTTCTACGACTTCAGAGAGAGGGTGTCCCTGTCACTCCTGTCTTGAAAAGAGTATCTTCTAATGTTTCCAATCCACCTAAAGACACACTCTCCCATATTGTGGAGCTGGTTCTAAAGAGCAATGGAGAGAGAAGTCGACGAGAAATGAAGTCCCTTGTTCTAAAGCTCCTGAGGGAGAACAACAGCAATTCAGACTGTGATAACTCACCCGACATCTGCTATGAAAGAATTTATGCTTCGTGCGGAAGCTGCTTAGACTCATTGCTAGCCCATTTCAGGCAGGCGACAGAGCCCACAGACTGCAAGGAGCCTATTGCGAAACAGATAGCCCTAGAAGCTGACAACCTTACCTGGCTGCTAGACATTTTGGCAGAAAGGCAAGTCGCAGATGAGTTTGCCCTCATGTGGGCGAGCCAACAGGAGTTGGCAAGCTTACACCAGAAGGTGCCTGCATTGAACCGGTACCATGTTAGCCGCATCACGGCTAGGTTATTTGTTGGGATAGGTAGGGGGGAGCTGCTTCCATCCAAGGAAACCCGTCATATGCTATTACAAACCTGGTTAGAGCCATTGATCAATGACTATAGTTGGCTTAATCATGCGTGCAGATCATTTGATAAGAAGGTGGTGGAAGAAGGGATTGGCAGAACGATCCTGACTCTTCCTCTGGAGGATCAGCAGAGTATTATGCTGTCTTGGTTGAGCAATTTTTTGAAAGCCGGAGATAATTGCCCCAATCTTCAAAGAGCATTTGAAGTCTGGTGGAGGAGAACCTTCATCCGGCCATATGCTGAACCACGAGTAAATCAAGATCAGTGTGATAACCCAATGACGTAAATGGCATGTGTGTGGTGTAAGCTAGATCATCAGAATAACACCTCAAGCAAGTGATTACACAGGGTGTATTTAACAAGGGTGGTCCTGTTTGTAGTTTAAGCATATGAGCTTGAGAAAGGGAAGTGAGATGTAATGCCATCGTTGTTTGCTAGAACAGCATTGTGAAATTTGTTTGGAGATGGATGGTGATGGATTCTTCGACTTCTGTAATCGGAGTTTCTGATGCTAACACCGTAAGGCAGCAGTTGTTGTGAGATTCATCTTCATTAGACAGATGCCTAATGAGTAATCTATTAAGCTCACTGGACATATACATATATAAGCCTTGAGTGAGGCGCAATGGCTTATCATGAGAGGAATTACAGACTCATTTATTGTCACCCTAAATTAAAAACAGCAAAACTTACACATAGGCTGTCTCACGATAAATCATTGCAACTTCGCAAGATCTTTCTACACAACCATTTGTGTTTAGTCAAAACATATTTCTTTTTTCTTCTTCATAGTTCTTACCTTTCCCTTTTCTTTCTCTGGGTTTGGTGATAAAGGCGGGTATAAGGTTGAAGACTCGGAAGGGAAAGCCCAAATCTCATCCACACCCTCTCCACTATTAATGAGGCCTTGGTGGATCAAAACAACAACCCAGATTAGATGGCGTGGGTGGCGGGCCCATTTTTATCCCATCTCTAATCTACTCCACGTTTTGCACAATTGCACCGCGCTTTCATTCAAACTTTGATGAAAATAAGCCGAGAGAGGTGGGTCTATATGGGCCCACAAGTCCTTCAATTATGAAATGAGCTAATTTTGACCCGTGTTATATATATTCAAGTTAATAAAATTCGATTGTTAATGATTATTGATCGATTAATGTTAAGTTTAAGAAACTCGTCACAAAGAAATACTCTTCTTAGAAAAAAAATTCAGTTCAGCTTTGAGATTGAATCAGTTTATAGATTCAATTGAAATCAAATTAATCTGTTTTGAATCTTGAATCAAATAAGATTTTATAATTTGAATTACAAATTTCTAATGAGGTAAGGTAAGCCTAAGTGTGACTATTTATACATATTTAATTAGTTATTCTTTAAACTAACACAGGTTAGTTTAAGTTGTTTGACACTTATTCTTTTTAGGTAAAATTTTATGTTCAAATCTTGTAAATAAAAAAAATATGTAAAAAAAAAACTCTATCTCTTATTGGATTAGTGGTAGCTCGATTCCAATTAAATTAAATGAAGAATCCACAAGTCCTTCAAAAACATTATCAAGATAAAAGTAGGAGATGGAGGTCCAATCGCCGCTTATCATTGCAAAAATCCATACATATGACAAAAATATTATCAAGCAGTAATTAATTCTGATACAGGCCAGGCTACACACACGTACCAAATTTAATTCCACATACACACACCTACCAAATTGTATATTTTCATGAGATAATATTAATTTTTTTAATTTTAAAAAAAGAGACGAAAAGTATATTATTCTTTGCTGTATGAACCATGGCATATATTCATATATCAGCAACGTACAATAATGCAAGAGCATGATACAATTTGCTATACCAATCCCTTCTCCTTTGCCTTCTTTCTTAATTTCAATGTGTGCTTATCAATTAGTGAAAAATAATGCAAAATTATAAAGCCCCCCCCCCCCCCCAAAAAAAAAAAAGAAAAAAGAATAACCCCTACTATACACTTGCAACAGAATATGGATCAACTCAACCTAGCTAGCAAGCTAAATTTACCAGCTATATTTGCCTGACACCATTTTATATTCTCATTTTCCCCCTTCTCTTTCCAAAAAAGTAATAAAAAAAAAGAAAGAAAAACAATTTGTTCTTGCCAATGCTAGCTACTTAATAATGGGATATTAAAATCCTTTGATTAATTATAATTAGCAGCGCCCAAAATCCCTAACGGAAAAGGCAGGAGTTTTCTGATCGGGAGCATTTCCGGCGTGACGTAGGCCCAAGGTGAGGGACACGTCACCTGTGGTGGTCCCAAACCCTATCATAGAAGTGGAGCCCACGTCGTCATCAGGATCATGACTATGAGAAGTTGCAACACCGAAGTGGTAGGCGTCATCCCCTCCATAGAATGGTGGCGGAGGCTGCTGGTGGAATGACGGGTCAGTATTGGGGGGCGGTGGTGGTGGGGCAGGCGGTGTCATTGATTCTGCTACGGAAGAAGAAGGCATAGGGTTGTGTGTTGATTGTGATGGGATGGTTTGTGTGTTTGTGTTGGTGTTGCTGGTGGTACTGCTGCTGCTTTGTTGGGTTCTTTCTCTCTCGTCCTCCTCTTTGGCCTCCTGCTGATACATCTCCTCCACCATTGGCTTCCACAACCGAACCCGTGCATTTATGAACCAGTTTGATACCTGCACCCGGCCCCGTTTCATGAGACATATATTATCATCCTTTTTCAAATTAGTGTCAACTATTATCAAATTCTCTCAGTACTTAAGGGAAGAAAATATATTGCTCTTTCATAAAACTTATAAATCATATATATATAACCATAATTTTTGTTATCTTAGACTTAATTTCATGTATAAGCTCTGATTAAGTCAAATGACAAAGTAAATATAATGTGGAATTTAATTTTTCAAAGAAATATGTTTTATTTGTCCACAAAATGAAAAATAAGACAATGATTCAACATGTTTTGTTAGATATGTTAAAATTAATAATAGTATGATATATATGCCTCGCTAGAAGGGCAACATATCTGAACAAACACAACTCTTAGAGTAGATATACTTTAATTTCTTCAGATAAATACTGTTTTGCTTCTAGCCTTTCCTACCCGAATTAATTTACAAGTCTTTGTTATCATAATCACTACTAGGTAGTGCAAAGTCGAAAAATTTATAAATAAATTGAAAATGAAAGGTTTTCGTAATGAAAGAGAAAAAACTTTAATTTTGGGATGTTAATTATGTTGAGGTTTTATAAACAGTAGAAACATAGCAGAAAATATTAGCATTGGTAGACAACTAGTTAGCAGAGAGAGAATCCACACACGTTCATGCAAGCATCCCAAAATCTAGAAAACAAGAAGGCAACAACAGCGTGTAATTAACTTGTAAATAACTGTCGGTCACTCTCACTCTCACTCAACCTCAATTTTTACTGTGGAAGGAGGGATCCGGTGTATGTTAGTACATATTTAATGAAGTACCCCACCCCTCCTGTGTGTCTCTGATCAACTCTGAAAAAATAGATGATGATGATGGTGACGACTTACTTGAATTCTTCTTAATTTTGTGATATATGTCTAGCTATCTGATCAACTCTCCTTTAATTGCTCTTCTGTTAACTATGTCTCTACATCTATGTCCATGTCAGTGTAATGCATCATATAAAAGCCACAGAGAGAGAGAGAGAGAGAGAGAGAGGTACTTGATTTCTCGATAAACCAGTCTGTCGAGCCAACAGATGTTTATCAGCGTCGCTTGGATACCTGAGCAAATTAGTCACCAGAAAATGACTTAGCATGTTCAAATTAATATGCCATTCCCATAAAAAGAGACACATCTTGCTTTTTCTGCATTGTATGTAATGTAAACTAAACCTACAGCTATTAGTAGACTGTAAAAGGGTCATTCGATTCAATACGAGTTGGGTTAAGTTTGTATCGAGTTATGTTTTGACTAAAGCAATGTTTTAAGTTGGTTTAGTTTGAATAAAGTTAATTTCGGTCCGGTTCAACTGATATTTCGTCCAATAAGCTTATCATACATAAGAAACAACTTCGTAGAAAATTTTAGATTTGCGCGTAGAGTTCAGGTTAATTTGAATTTTGAATCCAATTTCGAATGAACTTGTTCCAGATGTTTGATCAGATAGAGGTATGGGTCGTTTTTGATTCGAATTTCGAATGTCAAATCAATTTTATATCAGGTTTAGCTGTAGGGTGCAGAAATCGTAGAGTGAGATTGTGATTTATGATGATGATGATGGGCAGGACAACTGTCTGTACGAGCTGAACATGACAGGCCACTTGAATCTTTGTCATATTTGCATCCATGATTTTATTAGTAGGATTTAATGCAAATATTTGCATGAGAAGCCAGAAATAATGCATGATTGTATTGTATAACGGCTAAGGATAAGAACAGAAAACAAAAGAAACATTGATGCTTGAATTCAGACAGACCACATTTGCTTTTTAACTTTTTCTCTGTCATTCAGACAAGCCCAGATTCCCACCAGCACCTACGTGAACGGTGAACCAATAATTAATGATTGGCTTAGTGTAACCTTTTACCGTTGTAGTCATTATTTACCAAGAATATTTTATTTATTAGTTAATTGAATGTAATTTAGCAACATGTGCAACTTGTCCTCTGTCATTAACTTTTTTACTGTTCTAATCATTTCTTATCATATACTGATCATATAATATTGCACGTACATGTTTTCTTAATTGTCTGATGTGTTTAATTTGACATTATAATAAAAAAGAATCAATTTTACATTGCTCTTAATTTGACATTTGATCCGTATAATGCAACATTATGGAGTACAATGAATTTTAATTAATACTTATGCTTTCATTCAAGTTATCGTTAACATTATAATAAAAAAGTTATCGGCTGCGACCTTGTATGTATAGCATTAATTCAAAACATCTGCTTAATTGCTCTTGCATTATATACGTAATTGACATACTACATCCTAGCAAACGTGCGTGTCTTGAGAGTATGATTTTGACTTGTGTAATTATCAATACATTTAAACAAGAATATTAATGAAGGAAGGATTTAGGGTTCCAATCTCCTTAGAAGTCAACTTTTTTGGAGAAAAATTTGGGAGAAAGAAAACACATTTTTGAAGGATGAATACATGGAGTAAAGGACACAACATTACATGTTCGTAAATTGGAGAGACCATGAAATACGTACACTTATATTATGGTCAACTCAAAAAAAAATAAAATTGTCCTAATGGTCCAACCAAAGTAATGCGTAAATTTTACATGTAAAAGAACATTTGTTAGTCAAAATTGGAGATACCTACTAATGTTATAGGCATCCATTTGAGGTGTAATAATCTAAAGCCTAGCAGCTTGCTTAAGTTCATTGTTAGCTTTTGCTTAGACTATGTACACTAGACAGTCTAGACCTGACTATTTATCTTTGGGTGATTTGTCAGGTACTTTTATCCTCGTACTTAATTTGATACATAGAGCATATGGGGATTCTTGCTTATTACTTTTAAAGCTTTTAGTCAAATGCAAGTATCAAGTATTTAGAGTACATATTTTATAAGTCAGTTAAGTATATTTATATCACAAATTGTGCCTATATAATGTATACATATTAGACAAGATATACACCTAATTAACACTTAGAGTGTTGTGTATTTGAGGTTTTCTGATATATTTTATAATCTATATGATTCTTTAATGTCTTGTTAAATGTCTTGTTATGGGGTTTACTTGTTGGTTTTGGAATTGGCTATCTTTTTTATATTAAAATCTACTATATGGGTGCAAATTAAACATAATATTTTCTAATATAATTGACATATTTATTATATATATAATTGTATAATTATGAGGACAACCAATAAGATGCCTCCTACCTAGAGGCGAAATTGGTAAATTTTCAGGTGATTTTGCACAGCTTATGTGTAAGACACTTTCACCAGCTATGTAGTTTAACTTTTTTTTTAATTTGATACATGACATAATAATTTTTAGGTCAATGCAACTCTTGTTTTAAGACCTTTTATCATTTTCAAAACTAAGTTATATTTGCAGTAAAAACTTACAAGAACCATTGAGTTGAACCATGTAAAAGGAAAAGAGAAGGTAAAAAATGTTGAGATAGCTTTAACTCAGCTTTTGTTTCCCACCCGACCAAACCAATTTGTTACATGCACAAGGACAAAAACTAACCTTGGATCCATCATCGTCCTCATCATGCAAGAAACCCAAAGCATAGAGAGAAAGAGACAGAAAGAAAGAGAGAGAGACAGAGAGACATACGGGTGAAGAAAGTGTTCAAAGAGCCAAGCCCTGAGAATATTGACAGAACGTTCAGGCAAACCACGCTGTGGTCGCCAAGCATCTTGTTCCATCATCCCTATCTGATGAAATGCCCTCTGTTGTCTTAGACTTTGCTCGAGTAACTTCAGTCTCGGCGTCTCCCCCTTTGTCAACCCTGAGCTTGCTGTAGGGTCCTTTTCGCCTAGCAGCTCGCAGCTCTGCCTCAGCTGGGTCTGGATCGCGTCTTTCAGGCACCTGAAGTGCCTAGACATGGCCTTCTGTGCTAGCGCCGTGTATGGGATGGCTGCCCCGTACCCCAGTACCATGTCGAATGAGTTCACCACCATCTGCATTTGCTCGCAGTAGTGGTTGTATCTTCTGTCCACCTGGAAGGACGATACAACAAAAAAAAAAATAATGTTTTATTCGTTATTAAACAATGAATATCCAAAAAAAGGAACAAAAATGATGGAGAATCAATTGAAGGTGAAGGGAGGTTGGCAAGTAGTCACAAGTTCCATGGGTTTACGTAAGGTGTTAAAGGAGGTTACTGGGTTCTTTTCACCCAACTACCTTGTAAAACTTACTTAACCAATTATTATATTACATGCCTTTTGCTTCCTTCATTTTATTTATGTTTATATTATATATATTCAACAGAATGACATCCTAGAAATCATACACTATTTTGCAGCGAACATGAATTTATGTCATTTTTAAAAAGAAAAATTCACAACCTTACTGCTTATAAAAATGACGAAAATTGTTATGTGAAAGTGAAATATATATAAATGTTAAAACTTGGTAGTATTTCTGCACAAACCGGGCTTATATAAGGAGGTACGTACCTACATATACACGTACAAGTCATCGACAGTGATTGAGGTTGATGTTATTGTGGACAATCTACTATAGTTATTGACGAACTATATATAATGCGTTACTGGTATAGGGGGAATGATCGAATTGGTTGAAATATTGTTAACTGAATAGCAATTGGTAAACCCTAGAGCCAAGAATAATGAAGAGTGACTTGTGATTCTCCAATTAAAGACACACCCAAATTGAGTATATATTGAATTGGTGTATGTACAAACAAAATATTTTGGTAATGGAGGCTGCAACTAGAAGAAGGAATATCCCCTGTGCAGTTTCTTGCATCCCCTCTTCCACCAATGGAATCCATCTACTATTTTATCTGACGTACTTAAACAAATACTTATAGCAGACCTTAATTAACAAGTTACTACTTAATCAAAATAATTGGAAGAGAATTATCCTACATGCTCAGCATAAACAAACACTAATCATTGGTGCCAGCCGCCGGCAAAATTTTTTTAGCAAGTTAATTTGCCAATTAAGAGTAAGATTACCTAAGAAAAATACACTAATTACTTAATTAAATGAGGAGATTTGGTCTGTATTCTTGACTTTTGGAAGGAGGGGAGGGAGGAAGTTATGTATATTATATGAATGAATTAACAAACAAGAAATTAAATTAAGTTGTGATATGTACCTCATCCAGCATTGCCAGTAGTTTGACCTTTCTCCTCTGGTGCTCTATCCTATCCACCGGTGACAATTGCGGCGGATCTTTCGTCGACAACGACCTGCCACCACCACTTGTACTCGGGTTTTGATTCGGGTTCAGGTTGTTCGAATTTTGCCTTGTCAGTTTGGACTTGTGTAGTTGACCCCTCCCAACACTGCAGAACTCTTCCAACAACTCCTGAGCAGGCTTAGCATACCTTGAATTTCTCAACGCGTTGACCGCTCCCATGGGTGATGATGCCATTGCCGACCCGAACCCGATGTGAACCTGGTTCGACCCGGATGCAGTATTCGGACCCGGCATGGCGTAAGTACCTTGTAATATGGGTTGTTGTGAGTTGCCCGCCAAGTGTTTGAAGAAATGTCCCTGAGAAGATGTGCTTGTTGAGGAGGAAGCTCCCACTGGGCCGAAGAACAACATAGGGTTTTCTCCGCTCCCCATGGTTTGGTACTCCTCGGCCTGTTTTGCTGCTTCTAGGTGCTGCAAGGAGCTCGAAAGGGATAGTGAAAGTCCTTTACCTTCAACCATCCCGCCCAATTCTTCTGGTCCGGGTGGGTGGTTGTCTATATGGGAACCCCAGAAATTAGGATTAAAGGGGTGGAAACCCCCGCCCGGTTGGATGGTGGATGGAGTACGGAGCAGCATGTGAAGGGTTGAGCCGCTAGCGGCCGGTGGTTGTTGGGACGACGGAGATGGGGATCTCCGCTGTGGGTTTGGGATAAAAAGCTGCATGGCTGCCGCTGAATCCGTACTTATGCTAGACGGGGCCGGCGGCGGTGGTAGTGATGGAGGAGTATCATTATGCATCTGTTGATGCTGATTATGATGATGATGATGATGATGGTCCCCAACTTGTGGCCTGCTTCCATACCACTCTGGATTACTAACCATCCCACCGACAGCAGCGCGGCGGTAGTCCAACATCTCCGCCCCATGTCCGAAGTTGTACATGTCCATCTCAGACAACATTCCAGCCGTTTGATCATAGACGGGATCGAGACCACCGCTGGTAGGGCCATCAGCACCGACCAGCGGTGGTCCAGGATTATTGGGAGGTGTGAGTTCAAGTCCCCGCAGCATCAACTTGTCATAGTTGTGCTGGTGGATCTGGTCTTGTTGGGTTAACCCCACGGATCTATCGAACCCATTTGGGTTCGTGAACGCGAACATGTTGCTCTCCTCCTGCTGTTGCTGGGACATAGATTTGAGCTGAGTATGATGAGATCGGACCTTATTGTTATTCTGGGAAACCACCACAGTGTTCTTGTTTGCGGAGGAGGCTGTTGTCGAAGGTGTTGCTAAGCCCATATTATTGCTTTTCCTTTCTCCTTCGTCATTCGGAGCACCACCATGAGAGCCCGAGCATCTGTTTCGATCAATTCGTTCTCTCTCTTTAATTATCAGGACACTTAATTTCTGCAAAACCATCAATCATATCAATCAATCAAGTCAACAAAAGGGTCAAGCTTATGCATATAGAAACACCCTTCCTGCCGTCAATCACCGCAGAATTTGGAACCTTTCACGAAGATGATGGCTACGATGACTATCATGAAAGACAACCCAGAAAACTAGAGAGAGAGAGAGAGAGAGAGAGAGAGAGAGGCAGTATCCCAATCAAGGATGTTGGAGAGAGATTGTTAGTTTTTATCTCTTAAATTATTCACATATTTTTAAAAAACTAAAAATGGGGATAAGCTAGGGATTACTGTTTCTAAGCTTTTAGTTTATTCGATCATGATACATAGAACTTTCTTTGAGAAAGTATACATGTAAATATGCATCTAGGTGTAAATTGGAAGATACCTTTCAGATTGCAAGAGGGGCATGTTGGTGCTGTGAGCCTATTCTCCTGTAGTGTGAGCTCTGCTGTTCGTTGGTAAGTCTATTTCGGAATCTCGCAATCTTTTTCTAGGTCTGGTATGTTTGAGCTTGCTTTGTCCAGAGCGATTCTAGATATCTGAGCAGGTTGTGCTAGCTAGTATACGTCTGCGATCGCCATCTGGGACAGAGATATCATCAACTAACAACATACAGTGTTATGTGAACTGCTGCACTCTGAGAGAGAGAGAGAGAGAGAGAGAGAGAGAGAGAGAGAGATGTGTAATCTACTTGTCTCTCTCGTTTAGGAGGAGCCCAAAAGGAAGAGAAAGTAGGGTGGGCACTGGGGAGAGAAAACACAAATTAGAGAAAGAGAAGAGGTCGCTGTTCTTATGCGTTCACCTTCACCCACCCCCTTTCTTTCTTTCTTTCTCATCATATCCTTTATTTTAAAGTTAAAACTTTTCATTTTGTTCTTTTCTTAAATATTTTTGTGACAAATTTGTTATTCAATTCCTCTAATTGCTAGGTCCATGCTACGTATTGGAGATGAGGATTTTACAACGTAACGAAGAAAAACAAATATGTAGCATGCACCCCAAAAGGACCAAAGCCTTGTTCATATCATAACTTTAAATTCAAATTAGCTTTAATTGTTTGGTCTTCCTAATATACACTTGCCACCGACCTTCTTTCTTTGCTTCTTGTCTTGTTACAAAATACTTTTTAAGTGTCTTTTAAAATAAGAATCATGTTTTCATGTTTTAAATTGAAAAACAATTATAGAATCGAATAGTAGTGGAAGTATCTTAATTACAATTTATAGATTATACAAAATCCTCGCTCTTTTTATCCGTAATTTTTCAAATTTATACTATTAAGCATATCATACGTTTTTATGCATAGAATTGATCTAATTAAAATGTCAATTTTGAATCATCAGCATAGTCAACAAATATTCAATATTAATTTAGATTTTAAACTTATATTGAGAAATTGGTGATTTTAAACCATAAAATACATCAATTTGGATTGATGTCAAATATTTAAGAGTGTCTTACAACATGACATATATTATCATTTCTTTAAGAATTTTAAAAATAATTTGTCTAGGTCTTTGCTAATGTATTATGTTTTTTTTAAATACATGTTAAACTAATTATCACATTTTTAACTTCAAAAAATTTAATATTACTTTGCATTTCATGATTGTCATGTGTATGTCATGACACTTCTTAATATGCCACTACAACCTTACTCTTAGAGCTCCTAGTTAAACGCGTCGTTTCAAGTTCTTGTCAAATTTTATAATTTCTACATTTGAAAAAAAAAAACTCTCTTTAGTAGTATGTACTAATTCCATATGTAAACTTTGACTAATATGTATACTTATTGTCACTTGCTTGTTTCTTGGGAATTAATACATGAGAGAGTTAATACTAACTCTTGTTACACCTTGTTGCCATTGACTATCACAAATTCTTGTATGATACAGTCTTATGAAAATTTACTGTGAGACTGCCTACATGACAATACATTTTTGTTTTAAATTTATGTGGTGACACATCCCATTTTTAGTTGGGAGGTCTAAAGAGAGGTTAGGATTGTAGAGAGAGATAGATGGCGATGTTTGATGGCCACTTGTAACTGCTTTAGGATTTAGCAACTACTATACAAAATCACATATTACTGCTAAAGCGGATAATTTAAGTATTTTGATATTTATTTTTATTAGATAATGTCTTAAATTTGAATTTTATAGATGGAGAAAATTTTATCTAATGATAGGCTAATAATGCAATAGTAATTCAACACCTGTGACTAATATCCTTTAAAAAATATGGATGAATTTTTTTTCACAAGGGTAACATAAAAACAACAATACCGTTAGGCAGATTTTCTCACAAGAGTACATCCAACAACATTCTCCACTACAGTTGATTTGAGATGAGGAGAGAAACAAAGATCAACTGAAATTGTCATAGTGATGAAGTGACAAATTTCAATAGCCAATCGGCTACTACACTAGCTTCTCTAAAGGTATGTTTTGTAATGATTTATAGACCCTAAGTCCTCGACTTCTAAATATCTTGAACAATGGCACAATTTTGCAAAGAAAGAATCCAAAGATTCCCCTCAATTAATAGCTTGCATAACTATTTTGTTGTCACCATGATGTTTACACTACATCGAATAAAAATATGTGGTCACCTTCCTCTCCTTAAACAAATTTAAGCTGAAATTGTGGCTTTTTCATGGGTGAGACTCCTGTCCAGAGAATATTCACCGAATTAAACACCAGGATTAGTAGGATATCTATAGAATAAGATTTTCAGCCTTAATTTTATCCCCAACGTGCAGGCTATGTTCGAATAAATCTTTAATTCTTCTGTGTATTATCTGCATGCCTCCACTCAATTTTCCGGCTTAGTTACGTTTTTCACTAATTGGATCCCTTAATTAGTCCGTAATTGTGGCCATTAAAGAAGAAACTTTCTTGAATTTCAAGGATTTTTCGGCTGGCAAGATTAGTGCTATCTAATGTGGGGTTAGTTCACCATTAGGTTAATTAATTATTTGAAGGTTAAGCACCGGTCATTTTTGTTGGACCCCTATTTACTTAGATTAAGGGTTCCTAACAAGACTCGCAATCGAAGGAGGATGGAACTTCAGTTTAAAATCCTGGTCATTGGTTGCACATCTCCATCCCACATAGGGAATTTTTCTGATGATAGGAATTGATCTCGTGATCTCGGGATCATCTAAAAAGTCAATTGTCAAACATCACCATGATTTGGAACAAAGGTAATAATGCACGTATCATATGGATATTAGGTGGATACTGAGTTTTTACACTATCTATTACGTGACGTTTGGTTGGATGCAATATAATGTCAATGTAATACAATCAAATTTGCAATACAATTATGATTACTTAGACTTATGGTAATCATAACTACAAGACAGTTCTTTTATTGCAATACTTCCATATAATCAAACAAGGTAATAAAAATACAATGACAAACTTGTTTGCATTACAAAATCGATTACATCTAACCAGACATTATATTAGCGTACAAATTCAAAACCCACAATATTATCAGCCCTCACCTTGATATGTCATTCATACATATATTGGCATATCATTTACAGTAAAGTTTACACATAAAGTGACTCTTCAGCTCAAACTGAAGCCTCGATTTGCTAAGAGGAAGCGAAGCCATCTTTTGCTTCCATTACCTCACTGCTAATTAAAACTTAATTAGATAATCTACAATCTACATCCACGTAGGTTTTTTTTTTTTTTTTAAAGAAACATTCTTGTCATCCAAATAATGATGGATCTTGGCAAATTAATGGATCCCATCATTTGCTCTCCTACTAAGATTAAATTCACAACTACCTGAAACTGACATTTCTCGGGTTTTTAGTTAAAAAGGTGTCTGAACTTTTAGACTTGTAAACTTTATATGATTGAAGTATTTTTACAATTAATCTAAGTGCCTAAGTTTTTTCAATGCCTAATATAGGTGCCTAACTTATACAAAAGAATAGATTTTTAAATCAAAAGATATTATTAATATCATTATATGAAAAAAAAATCCAAAACTATATTATACTTTTAGAAAAAAAGGAAAAGATGTAAACAATTATAAAAAGAATTTTTTATTTTTTGAACAATTTAATGAGAAAAAGTTTTTCTTAGTTGCACGTACGATCATTGCCTCCAGTGAATGAAGTCTCCAGTGAACGAAGCCCTGCACCCACCGTCGCCGCCCTGCGCCCGCCGTCCCCGTTGCCACCCCTATGCCCACTATCGTCGTCGACACCACTTCCTTGCCAGCGTTTTGGGTAGTAGCTTCTTTTAGTTATTTGGTACATTCTTAGTTTCTTGAATTTTCAAATTTAATTAGGTCAATTCATGATAGTAGTTCTTAATTGATTGATAAACTTTACTTGCATATATATATTTTTCTAGATGAAATTTGATGAAGTTTAGATTTCTTCATTCTAAATTGACAAATTTGGGTCAATTAATGATAGTAATTCTAGGGTTCTTCTCCCTATCAACTCATCAAACTTAGTTTGTGGATCAAAATCAATAAATATATAGTTTGATTTCTTGGTCAAATTTGTTATCTTTGTATGATTAAATTCCTAATTTTGGTTTCTTAATGTTGTTATTTGTGGTTGAATTAGAAGTGTAGTTGTTAGGGTTTCAATGTCTCTATTTTTTGTTTTAGTTTTCTTGTTATTTGTGGTTGAATTTAGTTTTCTATGTTTGCTTATGTTGAAATTCTTTGATGAATTCTTGGTTGGAATTTTGCTTTTAAATTCTCCTTGATAATTGGTAGTGCATTTAGTAATTGTTGGGCCTGGCCCAAAATCTCGAGTCGTGGCACGGGGTGACCATGTTGCATGGGTACGGGCGTGCCGCGTCGAAGAAGACCGAAGAACGGAGCGGACAGAACATCGGCACGGGGTGCCCGTGCCATGAGGCACGGTCGTGCCACATGGCACGGCACGGCCGTGCCACCTGGCACGGCCGTGCCAGGGCGCTGCCTTAAGATGGCGGCTAGGGTTCGCGTTGATGTCGGTTTTTGGAAGGTGGCGGCTAGGGTTGTCAAGGGGGAAATCCTACCCCACAGACCCTATATAAAGGGGGTCGAGGACCTTGTTTAAAACGCAACAAAAGGAATAACAAAACACATTGAGAGAGTAAGGTTATTTGAGAGAGAATACAATTGAGAGTATTGTAATTCTGCTCTTGATCACTGAAGTGATTGTGGTGTAATACTCTTCTCATAGTGAAATTTGTCGGTGTGCTGTCGCCGTCCGTGGTTTTTTCCCACATTGGGTTTCCACGTAAAAAATTCTCTGTGTCCTTTATTCTTTTCATTGTTGTATTGTATTCTTGGTTGAATTCTGTTTACGTTGTCACATCCTATTATCCTGATTTAATTCCTAACAAGTAGTATCAGAGCAAGGTTATAGGATGTCTTCAATCATGAAGGTGGACATACAGAAATTCGACGGGGAGATTAGCTTTAATCTCTGGAAGGTGCAGATGAGGGCGGTCCTCATTCAGCACGGGCTGTGGAAGGTCCTGCAGGGGCCTCACGTCAAACCCGTAGGCACAACGGATGAAAAGTGGGTTGAGGAGCAGCAGAAGAGGCGTGGAAAGTTGACAGAAGAGGAATGGGAGGAACTGGAACTGAAGGCAGTTTCAGCTATACAACTATGCCTGGCACCTCACGTGCTCCGCGAGGTTCTTGATAAGGTAACTGTTGTTGACCTCTGGGCTAGGCTAGAAGAACTGTATATGACAAAGAGTCTAGCCAATAAGATCAGGCTAAAAGAAAGGTTGTACACCTGTCGTATGGCTGAAGGTACGTCTGTCCAGAAACATCTGAATGATTTCAATTCAATTTTAGTTGATTTGGAAAGTCTGGATGTAAAAATTGACGATGAGGATAAAGCCATCTCGCTAGTTGTCTCACTACCCCCTTCATACAAACACTTTAAAGAAATCATGCTGTATAGTAACACGGATACTATATCATTTGAGGATGTCAAGGCTAATCTTCTTTCAAAAGAAAAATTTGACCATGACATTCATGCTGACCAGGGTGAAGGACTGGTTGTTAGGGGTAGGACAACTGAGAAGAAGGGGAACGGTAATGGAAAGAAGAGTCGTTCTAAATCAAGGAATCCTCATGCTAATAAAACCTGCCACTTCTGCAAAAAAATTGGGTCACATAAAGGCTAATTGTTGGAAGTTAAAGAACAAGAATGATGAAAAGGGGAATACTGCTACTGTTGACTGTGTGGTAGAGTCTGAGTCAGATGGGGATGTTCTTCTTGCCACTTCATTAGCTACCACTTCTGGGAAAGGGGTGGATGACAATTGGGTTTTGGATTCTGGTTGCACATTCCATATGTGTCCTCATAAAGACTGGTTTGTTACTTATGAGTCTGTGGATTCTGGGGTGGTACTTATGGGCAACGATGCTGAATGCAAAGTTGCAGGGATAGGTACAGTTCAAATCAAAACTCATGATGGCACTATTAGAACGTTGTCTAAAGTGCGTCATATTCCTGACATGACTCGTTACTTGATTTCCCTGGGTACTCTTGAGTCTAATGGATGCAGGATCGTCATGGAAAATGGTGTCCTAAAGGTGGCTAAAGGAGCCATGGTGATGATGAAGGGACTGAGGCAGGGCAGTCTCTACATCTTGCAGGGAGCCACAGTTAAAGGAGTAGCTGTTGTAGCTACAGCAGATGAAACAAAGCTATGGCACATGAGGCTGGGCCATATGAGTGAGAAAGGGATGATCATTCTAGGTAAGAAAGGTTGTCTTGGTAAAACTAGTACGGGTAAGTTGGACTTTTGTGATCACTGTGTATTTGGGAAACAGAAAAGGGTAAGATTCTCAAAGGCTAGTCACCGTACTCAGGGGGTCCTGGACTATATTCATTCTGATTTGTGGGGTCCCTCTAAGGTACCTTCGATGGGAGGTAAGCGTTACATGTTAACTTTTGTTGACGATTTCTCACGGAAAGTTTGGGTGTATTTCTTGAGACAGAAGAACGAGACATTCTCTATGTTCAGGAAATTCAAGGCTCTGGTTGAGAACCAGACTGGCAGAAAGATCAAGAAACTCAGGACTGATAATGGCCTGGAGTTTGTTGAATCTGAGTTTGAAGAGTTCTGCGCAACAAACGGCATAGCCAGGCACAAAACCTTGGTCGGAAAACCACAACAGAACGGGGTCGCAGAACGAATCAACAGGACGTTGTTAGAGAAATTACGGTGTTTGCTTTCAACTGCCGGGCTTTGGGATCGCAAAGCTCTGTGGGCTGAGGCTATTTCTACAGCCTGCTATCTGGTGAACCGATCACCACACTCCTCCATCGAGTTTCAGATTCCAGAAGAAGTATGGTCATGTAATCCTGTTGACTACTCTAATCTCAGGGTATTCGGGTGTCCTGTATATGCTCATGTGAATGAGGGGAAACTAGCACCTAGAGCTGTTAAATGTATGTTTTGGGGGTATGCTAGTGAATCTAAGGGGTACCGCATGTGGTGTCCTGATTCTAAGAAAGTAATACAAAGTAGGGATGTTACTTTCAATGAGTCTGAGATATTATCTTCTGGAAAGAATGCTGCTGTCCCTTCTACTGGTGCAGGTACTCAGCAAGACACCAGCATAGAGGTGGAGGTGGAGACTACTACAGTACAAGCTAAGGTGGAGCTGTTGAGGAGACAATAAGGGAAGCCCAGGTCACTGAGCCTGGGGCTATCAGCACTAATCAACCTCAGGAGGAGGTTGATCACTCTATAGCACGTGATCGTCCTCACAGGGAGATCAGGAGACCGGCCCGGTACAACGATGATGAAGGGCTGATAGCATATGCACTTTCAGTCGCAGAGGAAGTGCCAGAAGGTACTGAACCTTCAAACTATACTGAAGCCATCACCTGCCCAAGTTCAACCAACTGGCTTCTGGCTATGCAAGAAGAAATGGAAAGTCTGCAAAGAAACGGGACTTGGGAGTTATGTAACCTGCCTAAAGGTCGACGAGCTTTAACTGCCAAATGGATATACAAGAAGAAGGAGGGCATTCCTGGGGTAGAGGATGCAAGGTGGAAAGCAAGGTTGGTTGTTCGAGGTTGCAATCAACGGGAAGGTATAGACTACAATGAGGTTTTTTCTCCTGTAGTTAGACACACCTCTATTCGATTACTGTTATCCATTGTGACATTGTTTAACTTGGAGTTGGAGCAGCTTGACGTAAAAACAGCCTTCCTGCATGGTGAGCTGGAAGAGGAGATTTATATGAGGCAACCTGAAGGGTTTGCCGTTCCTGATAAGGAACACATGGTATGTAAGTTGAAGAAGTCCTTGTATGGACTCAAGCAGGCTCCTAGGCAGTGGTATAAACGTTTTGACACGTTTATGATTGATAAAGGCTACATACGTAGCAGATATGATAATTGTGTATATTTTAAACAATATGGTGATGGGTCCTTTATATATCTACTACTGTATGTTGATGACATGCTAATTGCATCTAAAGATAAAAACCTGATTAGCATGCTAAAATCTCAACTCAGTAAGGAGTTCGAGATGAAAGACTTGGGTACAGCAAAAAGGATACTGGGCATGGAGATCCACAGGGATCGAAAGGGGGAAAAATTATACTTGTCTCAGGAAAGATACCTTGAGAAGGTATTGAGTAAATTCAATATGAGGGACTGCAAGGCAGTGTCAACCCCTCTTGCTGCACATTTTAGATTGTCTGCGGAATGTTGCCCGCAAACAGAAGAGGACATTAATAGAATGTCCAATATACCATACTCTAGTGCTGTAGGGAGTTTAATGTATGCCATGGTTTGCACTAGACCAGACTTATCACATGCTGTGAGTGTGGTAAGTAGATATATGCATAACCCTGGGAAGGATCATTGGGAGGCTGTGAAATGGATCCTACGGTATGTGAAGGGAACTGTGGGGAAAGGGCTGGTATTTGATAAAAACAAGGTTGCTACTTCTGATGTAGTAGGGTATGTTGACTCTGATTATGCAGGTGATTTGGATAAGAGGAGGTCCATATCTGGGTACATTTTCACCATGTGTGGGGGCGCTATCTCTTGGAAAGCGTCTTTACAATCTATCGCAGCTCTGTCTACAACAGAAGCTGAGTATATTGCTGCCACTGAAGGAGTGAAGGAGGCTACCTGGCTAAGAGGACTGGCAATAGAGCTTGGAATACCACAATCTATTACTGTGGTACACTCCGATAGTCAGAGTGCCATACATCTGACAAAGAATGATGCCTACCACTCGAAGACCAAACATATCAGTGTCAAATATCATTATGTGCGAGACACAGTTGCTGCAGGAGAAATAATGGTGAAGAAAGTTCACACCTCAGAGAATCCTGCTGACATGCTTACCAAGCCACTACCTATAGCTAAGTTCGAGTATTGCTTGGACTTAGTGGGAGTTCACAATCATTGAAAGCCCTGCGGGGCATATATAGCCCCATAGGGGGCATCACCCTTTGGGGTGTGACGACGACGACGGTAATTGGAAACTGAAGATTTTGGTCCAAGGTGGAAATTGTTGGGCCTGGCCCAAAATCTCGAGTCATGGCACGGGGTGACCATGCTGCATGGGTACGGGCGTGCCGCGTCGAAGAAGACCGAAGAACGGAGCGGACAGAAAATCGGCACGGGGTGCCCGTGCCATGAGGCACGGCCGTGCCAGGGCGCCGCCTTAAGATGGCGGCTAGGGTTCGCATTGATGTCGGTTTTTGGAAGGTGGCGGCTAGGGTTGTCAAGGGGGAAATCCTGCCCCACAGACCCTATATAAAGGGGGTCGAGGAACTTGTTTAAAACGCAACAAAAGGAATAACAAAACACATTGAGAGAGTAAGGTTATTTGAGAGAGAATACAATTGAGAGTATTGTAATTCTGCTCTTGATCACTGAAGTGATTGTGGTGTAATACTCTTCTCATAGTGAAATTTGTCGGTGTGCTGTCGCCGTCCGTGGTTTTTTCCCACATTGGGTTTCCACGTAAAAAATTCTCTGTGTCCTTTATTCTTTTCATTGTTGTGTTGTATTCTTGGTTGAATTCTGTTTACGTTGTCACATCCTATTATCCTGATTTAATTCCTAACAGTAATGCATTCTAATCTCGCATGCTTATTCCAAAAATTGACGTCTTTATATGTTTAGTGATGTTGGTTTCTTTTGGAATATGTTTCTTTGTAATTTGTTTTCTTTCATTATTTTTGCTTTTATTATTTTTATCACTGTTTTCTTCATAATTTACTAATTAGTATGGTGCATTTCTCTCCAATGAAGTTATTTATTTTTGGGATTAGAATGTAAGATTAGTGTTTGTATTCATGTCAGATTGAAGTATTGAGGCATTTTTCCTCATATTTTTCTTTTAAACAATTACAGAATGTCACTTCCAAACTTTGAGATGTATCACGGAGATTCAAATGGAGGGTGGCATAAAATTGCAAGCAATGGTTTTCTGGACTTATTAATAGATGAATCTAATTATAGGGAGTTTACTAGGAGTTGGATTGAAGGGCAACAACAACCACCTAAGCAAAGGGGCTTCGGTGATGATAGTATGTGGAATTCATTACTGATCATGATTATGATTCTGACAATAGTGGTTATGATAGCTTGGCTAATGCACAACTAGATATTGATGGTGAAGAAGTAATTGATGCTCGAAAATCACTTAGTGTGCTTGGGATGGACGAAAGAGCTTATAAACAAGAGGTTAGACAAATGCTCCTTGCCTTGGACGAGGAGTTGCCTGCAAATAAAATTGATGTGTTGAAAAGAGTTGATGGTGGTGATTGGAGTGACTATGGTGATAGTTCTGACCATGAAGATCTCATAAATCGTGATGAAAAAAGTAGGTTGTTTCCTACTTACAACCCCAATATTAGTGCTCAAAAGATAATTTTTGAAGTTGGACAAAAGTATTCCAGCCATTTACAATTCAAGGATGCAATAAATGATTATGTGATTGTCCAGGGAGTATGATATTACTGTTACTACAAATAGGAAGGAAAAATTGCAGCCAAGTGTAGAGGATCTAAAGGAAAGCAAAAATGTGGGTGGAAAATATATGCTTCTTGGATGCATTCTGAAATGTCTATCTATTTTTTGGATAACTATGGAAGATAAGATGTATGGAGAATCATTTTTTTTTTTGAGAATATTGCCAATGTTGAACTTCATTATGTGCCATCGTTGCAACTTTTATGTTCTGTTTTTTTTTTTTAAAAAAGTTGCTAGGAAAATTGAAAATTATTAACCAAAAAAAACAAAAAATGGCCTTTTTATATAGGAAAAATTTAGCCACATTAATAATGATAAAAATATCTTTACATTTAAAAATATATTCTTTTGTAAAAACTAGGCATTTACATTAGGTGTTTGAAATGTTTAGGCACTTAGACTAATTGTAAAAATACTTTAGGCACCTAAAGTTACAAACCTAAAAGTTCAGACACCTATTTAACTAAAAACTCGACATTTCTGCAGGGGCGAAGCCAGGATTTAAACCAAGGGGGGCGAGATTAATAATACACATAATATAAACTTTAATAATTCTAAAAATGAAATGCATAGCGACTACATTCAAGAAAGTTGTTCTCGACGAAATCTTTTAATAGTTTGAGGGAATGCATGATTTTGGGGTTGATAAGGGTCTTTTTGTAAATATGCTCTTCTTACCTCATCACGATCATCCGCATGATAGCTTGAAATTGGTTTTCTATCGGCTGGATTCAGTGGAAGAGCATTAATATCGATTGGAGTTCTCCTGGAAGAAGATGGATTAGTGCTTGTTGGTTGTTTATTGCTAGATGGTAGTTGAGTACTTTGTTTGGCACTTTCTTGGATCAATAGTGAGTTTTCTAACGCAGAGCTTGAACCAACAGATCGTCTAGCTATCTTGTTGAAAAACTTCTCCATTCCAAACTGAAAAACACAATCAAGTTCTTACTTAGGTTCATGGTTTTTAGTAAATCATAAACATAATTATTTACAAAATAATTTACATAATTATTTACAAAATTAGGTTTTGCCTTTCTTGATTGAGAATTTAGGAATTAGAATTGGGGTAATTTGTGCTTATCATAAACAAACACAAATTTACCTAAAGTCAATAAATTTAATACAAATAAACAACCAACAAATTACCCCAATTCTAATTTCTAAATTCTCAATCAAGAAAGGCAAAACCTAATTTTTTAATTGATGAGTAAATCTCTAAATTAACCACTTATTAAACACAAATTCAATAAACAAGGAAGTAATTACAAACAATATTAGCCCAATTTTAAATCTTCAACCAAGAAGGCAATTAGATTAAAATCCTCATTTCTCAATTCATGAATCATGAGTAATTCACTAAGTTAATCAATTATTTAACACAAATCTAACTAAAATCAGTAAAATAAACATAATTATTTACAAAATAACAAAATTAAAAATAAAAATTGAGTATTTTTGAAAATTGCCTCAAATTGGGAGTTGAGATTTAGGAGTTAGGAGGAGAGCTGTGAAGAAGTGAAGGCGGGCCGGTCAGTGGACGACGGGCCAACGAGCGGCGGCTAACCTCAGAGTCAGAGAGTGAGAGAGAGAGTGGGCAGGCGCAAGGGGCTGGCACCTGCGAGCAACAGAGAGAGCTGGGTCTGGCAGTTGTGGGCAGGGAAATAAAGTTCCAAAACTCAAAAAAAAAAAAACATACAAAGGGCCTGGAAGCAACTAGCAAGAGTCGAGCCCGCAACTGGTTAAACCAAGGAGGGGGCAACCGACCACGTGGGCAAGCACAAGTTTGTGAATTATATCTGAACGAATTAATATATATATTTATCCACAAAAATATCCCATATTTAATTTTTTTTTCCCAAAAAGTTGGGGGATCAATTGACCTCCTTATCCCAATGTAGCTCCGCCTATACATTTCTGATATATGCATACTACAATAACATTTGATTAGGTCCTTTTTTGGACTAAGCAAGTTTTCTTTTCCTTTTTATTCCTGGTCATAAATAATTAACCTCTCATACATATATAAGTATAACATCGGACTTTTCCTTGTCATACATAAATAAGTATCCTATGGTTGACAACCAAGCTAATTATATACTCCATTAAATATTATTAAGCTTTATATAAACCAGGCTTGAAACAGGCGAGCAAGACATACAAAATCAAATAGTCCAATTAGAATCAATTATCCAATGGTACGTAACAAATGCAGTGACTTACTTGCTTGCACAAGGGGGACAATCCCACTTTCATATAATCCAACACACGCACTTACATATAAATTACTTACAAGGCTCAACACGTGTACATAATTTGTCAAATCTGGACAACAACAAACTAAAAATGAGCAACTGCTCTGATGCTAGAAGCCGAATGATTAATCTATTTTGAGGTTTCATGATAATAGTCCTACATTATGTGTTGCATTGCGGTATGTTATAATTCACCAAATACCATCTATATGCAATGTTTAATTTTGTTGACCGTCAAGCACCTAAGTAGCACCTGATATGTTGGAGATGAAAGTTGTCCCACATTGATAAAATGAAAGAATATGAAAGTGGATGTTGTATCACATTGATAAAATGATTGGGTTTGAATATGTATATAAGTTTGTGAGTTACTCTACCCATTATCAATTGATTTTGGATTGAATATGTATATAAGTTTGTGACTAAACATGCATTGTCAGTGAAAGTTAGAGGGTATATATCTTAATTATTGGAAAAAAGAAAAAATAATTGTACTTCTGTTATAATTACCTTGCTAGAATTGATGTAGTTAAGTTGCCATCAATACTATTATAATAGTGATGCTAATGGAAAAGTAACCATATAATTTCATATAGTGTATGATTATAAGTTTAAATTCTTATAACAAAGTTGATCATATATATTTTAATTTACTAGTTAAAAGTGAGCATTAATTATATACATAATATGTCTCATGTGTCTTTACCTAATTTCATATAGGTTTTTTTTTTAAATGGAAGAATTCACTAATCGTTAATAACTTGCCAAATGACACTTACAATTTGGTAATTTATGCAATTAAAGGTATTGTAAATAATAACGATTTAAAATAATTGACAAACAGAAAATGAGAGGTCAGTCGAAAATTGGAGGAGGGGCAGGGCAGTGAAGTACGAGGAAGAGTCAATGCCAACCTCAACTCTAGACTATCAATTTTAAATTTGCCCAAACAGAAATAATAGATGAGGTTGAAACTTGAAAATGATGTATTTTATGTATACAAGTGATAGTTTTGATTTTATATACATACATATAATAAACAGAAAAAAAAAATAAAAATAATTAAGAAAGGAAGGACGCTAATTTAAGAGTGGGTACGTTACGTTACGTTGGGCATAGATTTAGATTATGACTCATCACTCATGTCATATATCGAGTGGTACGTCTTTCTATTTAATTACAAATTCTCTTTTATTTTGTCCTTTTTATTTTGATGTCAGCCCCTCTCTCCACGCCTAGGCCTCCCAACATCACTACTAGATACTAACTTTTTAGAGGGAAAAAAAAATAAAATAAATTATGTGTTCTCTTGCATTTTCCATTTTCCATTTTCCATTTCCTCTTTATTTTTAATTTCTGATTTGAATTGTATTTGTTCCTCCCGATTTTGTGCAGGGGGTGACCACGACTCCACTGTCAATTTCTTTTTAATTATTGGGATATGTGAAAAAAAAAAGGCATATAGCAAAAGGTTTTTCACACCTTAAGAAGAAACAAAAGATCTCAAATTTGAAGTAAATCAAAAGGTGTTCCCTTTTTGTTGGAGTAACTTCCATAAAAGTAAATTTTGACAATTATGAAGGGACATGTTAATAATAATTAATTTTAATTAATTAATTTGAAGATCGATATAACTAACGGAGAAATGTAAAAATTAAATTTAGTTATTTAGTGTTAATATATACTTCTTGTTCTTAGTTTTTCCATCTTAAATAATTATCCCTTAAATTTCATTCATATTGAACTTTCAAGATATGAATTTTTTCATATTCAAATTTATTTAATTCCTTCCATTTCTCTAGTCTTTATCAGAAGAAAGTTGTCCACTTGTTCATGAAATGATGACTAGTTGCTTTGATGAGTATATATGACTAGGGACGAGCATACTTCGTTTTAAGTTAGTCAAAAGGAAGTGTCTACATACTACCCCGGGGGGAGAGAGGGGGGGCTCATAAATAAACTTCGTAAAATTGTTGATACCTTAGAAAGCTATACATGTTAATTTGCTCCAATCAAATTGAACGCTAAGATTTTATTTTTGGATTCTAATATGTACGTATGACTCCCGAAGGTGGAATTGAAGAATAAGTATGGGCCCACCAAGACTTAGATACGAGTTAACTTTATCAATGTGCTCAATTACTTAACGTAACATATGTGATCAGGATTATTAAAATTCCCTCTTACATATTGACGTTAAACCCCCTAACCAACCATCTTCTAACATATGAAAAGTGACATGTTTAGGTATTAATTACTTAGTTAACTTGATTAACTTGGTTTCTAAGCTTTGAGAATACGTGATTAAACCTCTAGTTCTAGCTATCAAACCAATGACTTTTATTCAGTACTTGTTCAGTGATTTCAAATTAAATGAAAATTGCTCGCTCGTTTTTATTGAGTTGAATTAATTATTCCTTGCTGAAAAACTTATTTAAGGCACGCATTTCTCGTAGTGTAAGATCATTTATATCTAATTATATATGTAGATTTGTCTATTTTGAATTCCATACAATAATGTATTGTGCTTGTCGTCATGCACGCATACTTTTTGTAGTCCTAGCCAATCATTTTACATATGATTCTTTTTGCATGTATAGTTATCAAAAAAATTTCCCCCATCAAGCCGTAACCTAATGTTAATTCCCATGCACAAGTGTTGACTTTCTCTTTATCCTTTAATATGATATTGTTATGTTGTTTTGATGAAAGATAAAAAAGAAGCTTAGATATTAGTATTGTTTATTGTTTTGATTTGATTTGATATATGTGATCTTGCCTAAATTGATGCTTGCCTCCTAAACAAATCTTGAAATTTGGATTATCTAAATATGGTCACAATATTTTTATATCTCTTCCTAATATCTTGGATAGCCTAAATTAAGTAAATAGACAATTTTAGAGACTTATATGCAGAAAATAAGCTAATTAGCCGTTGAAGGAGATCAAAGTAGCCGTTGGAAGAAATCATTTGAAAATCAGTCAGTTCAAGGCCTTCAAGACACTTATCAGTGCCTTGAAGTTCAATGTGAAGATCAACTTCCTATTTTTATGTGTAACAGCTAGTTCAAACTCAGGGAGCCTATAAAAAGAAGACAAAGCAGCAAGAGCAATCACACAGAGAGAGCTAGCACTCAATTGGCATACTACTTCCTCAAGCAAACATTGGCATTCATTGAGCTTAAATTTGCTTTCCTTTACATTTGAGTTGTATTGTTCATTGTGTACTTGGGTAGGATTATAGAGTTGAGGGGTCAACTCTACCAAGCTTAGTTGAAGGGTTCAACTTGAGACTTGAAACTTAGAGTACGTGTATTCTAGAGTTGTATAATCAATCCTCCTAATAAAAGTTCGGGTTAATCCTAGAGTTAGGGAACTCTAGACGGGGATTAAGCCTTTTGAGGTCCAACCTCGTTAACAATCAATCGTGTTTTGTCCCGATTACTTTTCCGCATTTACATTTCGATTGTTTAGCAACCTTGATTATCACCCTATTCACCCCCCTCTAGGGTGATCTTATAGCCATTGATTCTTCAACAAGGCAGGATGAAGATGCATGCTAACTTATTTAATATTTTAGGGAACAACTTTTCAGTTTTTGGGAGGGAAAAGACAGGAGTGTAACCCTAATTAATTCTAAAAGTGGGTCAATTTGCTCATTCCAAGGTGACATAAATTCAGAAGCAGGGACCAACATTGTCGATCGGGGTATGGCTGGCTGCCTTCCTCACTCATATCACAGATCAGCTAATAATTCCACTTTCATCATTTTCCTCATCCATTTCTATATATGCAGTGACATCCTATATATCCATCCTTCATAAGTTACTGGTTTATTCTTATTCTCCCCGAATAAGACACAATTTAATCCCCCCACCCCCACATTTTAAACTTTTTTTAGGTCTGTTATAATCAGTCTTTCTATTTGCACAAATACTTGTAAAAATAAGATTGTCTATACTGAATTTCTCCAAATCTTACGAAAGCGAAACTCATACTAGAAGTTTTTATTATTTTTGTTGTTTTTTTTTACATTAAAGCTTTTTATAGACAAATTTTATTATTTACAAGACCCGAATCTAAGATTTTACTTGAAAAGAATAAAGCTAAACTACTCTAACTAACCTGTTTTAATATCGTAAACATGTTTATCACATAGTCTTCAAAACGACAATTTCTATTACTAATGCTAATAATAATACGCGGGTGGGTTGGGCTTGGTTTGGTGAGTATTAAAAGCAATAATGTGGGGGTAATGTATATCATATACATCTATGAGTGCATATGTACTCCCTCTTGTCATATATATATATATATATATATATATATATATATATATATATATATATATTTTCAATGAGTATTTCTCATATAGACAACTTTTAATATGTGGCACTGACGTAATTTATAGGAGTTTGTACTCCTAAGAGTATGATATAGACTTTGTAATGTGGGAGAGTGAGTGTTAGACAAATGTGGCAACTTTAGGGAACGGTCCCAAAACGAAAAAGAGAAAATACGAAGAAAAGACAACACCCATTATTTTCTTAATTAAATAATGTGGGTGTATATATCATTATCAACTTATCAGTTATCACCACTAACGATGGGAACCCCCACACCCACAGCCCTATTATTCACTCATGAATATAAATGCCGTCCCTCAGCTTCTTCACTCATCCAGATATTATTCATCAACCTTCTCTTGGCATATAAAAAATCCAATAAGGAAGGAAGAAGCTAGGGGACAGGGGGTGCCCATGGCCACGTGGAAACTGTGGTCCAGATGTTATTAGCTTCTCGACATGCGTCCACCACTTGTGATGTGACAGCTGGTTAGCTACGTGCTAACTTTGGATCGAGATACATATCTAAGGAGCTTATATTATACTTTTGAAAGTATGTATTTTTAAGAGTCGAGCATTCAAATTAAAAATATATATGTGGTATATGGGAGGACGTGCTCTCATGCATTAACACATGACATAGCGTTGCCAAATTTATTAACGTGTGGGCAAATAGTAATATTTTTAGTAGATGAATAAGAAGAAGCAAATCATTTGCGAGAACAGAATGGTGATATAGGGACGTACCGATTATGTAATGGTTTTATGTCCATTACAAGAAACCTAACGAAGACAAGAAGCGAGAGCTCTTTAGCAAAAGCAATAACTTTTTCTTTTTTTTTGGATGATAAGTGGGGGCCTATCCTATTGGCCCTTATCGTCGAGGAATTCAATGGGTTTCAATAGCAAAAGAGATGTCAAAGTCTAAACACACAAAACCGATAAATCAAAGCTCACCCACAAATGCATGCATAAGGCACAACTTCCCTCCTATTTCGAATCTGAATAGGGAAGGTGGCCAAAACACTCCTAACCACACAGGCAAAGAGCTCTTCAGCACGAAAGCAATCCTTTAATAAGACAGGCAAACATATATTCTACATTTCTTACAATTATTTAGGTATTATTTAGTTTAATTGATAAAACATATATTCTATATTTCAAAAGGTTAATTTATTTATTAAAGCCTTGAAATACCTATATTTTCCAAATGTTTGCATCCTCAAAGCATTGAAAATGAAAACAAAATAAGGTATCCGAGACATGCAAGTAGGGTGGGGCCCTAAGTGGCTGTTTCAGACGAAAGCAACCATAGTAAGCGTGAGAAGTTTTTGATATTTTACGTCATTTCAAAAATTTTTGGAGGAACAGATATGAAATAGCATCTGTCAACTCTTGTTTTTGAGTGACCTTTACACCTTGCTTTGAAAAATGCTTGGTTTTTGGGAGAAAGATCAGTGCTTGATTATCAACCAAAAAAAAAAAAAAAAAAACTCCTTATTAGCTAGTGTCTGCATCATATATAGTTGGACATTCCACATCCATAATCCAAATTAAAGGGCCCTAGGAGACTCAGGGCTTGAGAATGATCGTTTTGTCAGAGACTTGTTATTTAGATTAAACATATTATATGAGCTATATAAGGTCGATTTGCTAGGGATTTTACTGTTCTTTTCACTTCACTGTGAATTATAGAGTTAGATATTCTATATATCTATCATTAGGCCTGGTAAATGAGTCATTCGGTTTGGTCTGAGTTAAGTGAACTTCAGTAAGGGTTGACTTCTAGTCAACTGATTTTTACTCCAATAAGCTTGTCATGCAAAAATGAGCAACTTTATTAGACATTTCGGGTAGAATATAGTTCGATTCGGATCAATTCGGATTTGGGATCCACTTTTAGATGAGACTACTTCAAAGGTTGAGTTGGGTATGGATTCGGAGCATTCGGGTCGAGTTTCGAATCTCGAGTCAGTCTTAACAAGTATATTTATCATATCCTTTTGGGGGGGGGGGGGGACTATCGCGTAAGAATATGTTGTAACTTGAGATTTCACTATTATATAAGAATATGCACTCACTATATTTGTTTGTTCAGGTATACAAGCAAATGTTGGATCAGTATTCTACCGTCAGTAGTATGTTGTAATGAGGATGAAGCAATGTTCAACGTTGAAAGGAGGTCATCAAGTAGATTTGATAATTTAGGAAGGTTACAACACCAAAAATTAACTTAACTTTATACATTTTACAATACAATATGGTCAAAAGATGGCTTCTGTGTAAAAGGTTGAGGGAATAGTTGGACTGAACACAATTTCCTGGTGGATGTTCATTCTTCAATGCATTTTGGACAGCTTGAACTGTAATTACTAGTGGGTTAGTTTTCTGGACTGGCGTATATTACATTGGAAATTTGGGCCCTTGTTACCATTCCAATGATGTTATATTTGGAAAATTGAGACCATGGACACCAAGCTATTGAATTATTCACAAAAAATGTCACCACTAGGCCTGCACAAGTTAGTGCAAACGGCCCAATTTTGTTAATGAGATTTTAATCGAATGGTTAGTATTGAGGTATCATAGATTTTAGGTTTGATTGTTGTTGCTTTTATCGTATTGTGGTTCCTTTAAACTACACAATCCAAAAAAACAGAAAAAAAGGTTTGACCTTTGTTTTTCTTAATTGAGGTATCAAATTTGAGTCTTGTCAATTAAACAATTTTATAATAGGAAACTTTTGCCCCTGTATGAGCCAACAGTAGCTCGGAACAAAAAAAGGAAAAAAAAACTACCGAGTTTCTTCTTCCGTTTCTTCTTTTTTTTTTTTTTTTAATGGATATAGAGGTTGACATAAATCATATCATATATTTACATATATAAGTGAGTGCAAATTATGCGGTTATGACACGTATCTCTAAAAAAATTATTAAGATTTTTTAAAAATTAAAGATTAAAACAATATGTGAGTTAAAGTCATCATAATGAATTAGAGTTTTCGGCTACTTCTATGAAGAGAACTAGAAAATAAATTATTAATATGTTACTAATATTATTGCTAAAAATTTAAATCATAAAATTAATTATAATACATCTAAAAATATTTAACCTAAGATTTTGAAACAACCTCTATATAACACGGGTTTAGAGGTTAGTGCTTTTTAAATAGGGCTAGCCTGTATAACAAATTTAAGATTCTTAATACTTTACTAGTAGAATTAAAATCACATTTATCAATGAATTTCATTTTATATAGTTGCCTAGAACACTGTATTTTCAAGTTGTAATTTTTACATGATTAATTTAGTCCCACCCAAGAGACTTGCTCTTGATATGTATACCCCTCCAACATTATTGATGGGATTGCGTTGTTGGTTGGCGAATTTATTAGAAAATAAAAAATGGTTGGGATTGGACGAGTCGTTTGAAACTTCACATATTGAAGTCACTTCTTTCAATTTAGTGTATGAAGGTCGGTCGAAGATTTTGATTGTTTAATGGTGACATTAGCATCAAATGAAAGGGATTAATTAGCGAGCCTACATAAGTACTCTAACAGACAATTGGAAATCTGAAGATTAGTTAAAGAGATTGACTCGATGAAATATGGTTCATTTAAGTGTGACCATAATAACAGTCACGCTTAAATGAACTATTAGTCACTCTAATTAATTGTTAATAGCCAACATAAGAACATCCGTCTCGTGATATGACTTATATGGGATGGTTTTACATACGACTTTTTAGAAGAAAAAACATTAACCAAAATAATCAAGTAATTGAACTTTTGGTTCATGTGTAAATTTTTTATAAACTCGTCATAAATGTCTAAGTAAATTAACATTCATATATAAGGAAATTCATTACATGTTTTTTAGATAATTTTACAATGTAACGTATCCAATAAAACAATGTACAAACCCTACTTATCAACCACATGTTATGCGGAGAGAGCTTAAGGCATCATCAACCATTTGTTTCATAGCACAGTAATAAGTTGAGTTGAATCTAATTATCTTACACCACTTTTCTACTCCCTTTTGGATATTTCCTTCTCGTCAAAAATGACTCTTCTTTTAAAATTAGAGTGCTCGTAAAATTATTCTATCTTTGTGATGAACCCTTTAGACGACAAAAAGTTACGAATTAGGCACATTTTGTTTTATTATGAAAGAACATAAAACTTAATATACATTTGATGAAGTTTGGTTTAGACTTCATTAATCTGTCTTCATCAACGAAACTGCTTTACGAAATATTACTATGAAACAACTCAATACCACAATAAACAATTTACAGAAAATAAAAATGAAAATTTGTCGTATTAGATCTCTCACTAGTAGTTGTTATGAAATGATATCATTTTAGAACTTTGTATTTTTTTAAACGAGTAAATTTATTTTTGTGCACCGAATATAAAAAATCCCACTTTAATTGCCTTCTCTGTCTTTCAAAAACCAAGGATATTAAAGTCTATAATTATGTATTATGTATTAAATGAAGCCATTTAATTAAAAATTGGCAAGTCGGTGCAATTTCCATAGATTAATTAAGTCATGGCCGTGTTGAATCTTGTTAATTCGACATTGTAGTTGAACAAGAAGCACAAAACAAAATTCCAAGGAAGAACATGCAATAACTCAGAAACCTTTTATTTTTATTTTTCCCTTTTCCAATCATTAATAACTTGGAAAGGATGGTAAGAAGCAGAAAGTCAACGATGAGATCCAAATATTGTTCAATTTCTGCAATTCATTCCAACTCATTCCACATGCAATTACACATGTTAGTTCGTAGCATAATTATTTTTTAAAAACCTTATAAACAGAGACGGATCTAGAAATTTCGTATAATAGTGTTCATTCATAATAGTAATTAATTTTTTTATTAATGCCCATGTCAAATTTTTTGAAGAATTTTTATATCAAAATTTCAATAATCTTGTCGGCTAATAGTGTGTGTGGAACCATTGCGATGAATGTGGATTTGCCTCAAATTATAAATAAATAAATAAAAAGGGAAAATGGAAGAAAAGTTAGCGTTAGGTACGAGTCATGTCTCTCATGACAAGGGGATTGTCCCGAAAGGGACGGGCCATTGAGCCACGGTTAAGCAACACGGGCAGACCCTATCAAACATTCAACATAAAATCACCTATTTTTTCTTTGTCAATTCCAAATAAGAAGGAAAAACGACATTAAATTAAAAAATTTGTTTAAATCTATCCATTATTGAATCAAAAAAAAAATTGTATGAGAAACGAGTATGACAGTAGGATAAGAATATAGGATAGTGAGGTGGACCTTCCTCTTTTTTTTTCTTTTTTTTTCTCCGCGGGGTGTAATAGGGGTAACATAACCATGAGCCTAAGGGCATTCACAGCCCCAGGCATGCGTGCCATGCTTCCTGCCCGCGTGTCACCTGGTAGTTTGCCAGCCAGTGACATGCCTTGCATGTCACGCGGGGAAGAACGGTCCCCCGAGGTATCCCGCGTGCAAAGCTTCAACCATTGTTTTTTGTTTTTTGTTTTTTTTTTTTGAGTTAATATATAATTTTTATATTATTAAAAAATAGGTTGTGTGTAATAAGGTGGGTCCATGATAAATTTTGTAATTGGGTTATTTAGATTTGAGTTCCATGGGTTGGAAAATTGAGTGGAATGCAAGTAGAACTCATGCTGACATGGCAAGCTTGAGTTCTAAAATATGACACTTGGGTTGGGGATGCCCTAACATTAAGGTTAGGTTCGTTTTCTTTTTTTAAAAAAACTGTGACCATTGTATTGTCTTGTTTGTGACAGATAAGAGAATAAAACGTAACTTAGACAATAATTTAACCAAAATAGAGAGACAACAAGCACTGTTTTTTTGATAGAACGCGAGGTATAGTTGTTTTCATCTAAAAAATAAATGATTATAATCTCACTTGTTCTATAACATGTGTTACACTAGAAGAGATGACTAGAAAGGTCCATCTAGGTTGACCTTCAATGGAGCAAATGACCAAACATTTGAACCATTCCTTCTTCATACATTAGTAGTACATTATGGTAGTTTATGACTATTTCTTTCAAACCCTGATATCAACAAGGAGTAAAGAAAGCTATACAAGGTATATAAATTAATTTTTAGAAATTAATATCTATTACTCATAATATAGTCTTTAATAATTGCGCCAACTTAAATTAGTGTCACAACCACATAAAAGGTACTGGGGTTTTGGAATCCTACCATTTTTTCTTATATCTTTATACACACACATTCTTGTATGAGACGGTCTTACAAAAATTTATGACGAGGCTACATATGTGGCAAGACATTTTCTTTTTAAATTTGTATGGCGGTTAATGAATGTGCTAGACGTCTCACTATATAAATTATTGTGAGACGATCTTATACAAAATTTACCATATATACACACAAGGGCTATATAATTTGAAGCAATTTATTATAAAGGTGAGTCGGTGACGAAAGTTTTTTTTGGGGGGGGGGGGGTTGTGGGGGCCGGGAAGCTGCCTCAATTTCATTCAGAAGTTGATTTATCCATAAGAACATATGTGAAAATTTCCTTCGGACATAAATCCAACCAAACCTTCACCTCACGCCCGCCAGACACCTTTGACAGGAAATGGACCATACGATTCCCATCATTTTGATATGAGATTAGGGGTGGGCACTACATCGAGCCGGATTTAATTAGGGTTGGTCCATGTATGGAGAGATTTAATTAGGGTTGGCCCATTTATGGAGAGGGTTAGGTCGGGTTATGGCCGACCCATTTACGTTTGGCCAATCGTCTCATATAAATAAGTGGGCAGAGTTGGGTCGGCTTATGAACAACTGCTTTTGGCCTGTTTTAAAATGGAACAAACTTACAAAAAAAAATATCTATAAAATAATTACTATTACATTTAAAGTGTTGGTAGTAAACTTAATTAATCATAACATGTAAATTAGTGTGGCTAGCAAGTTAAAAAGTATCGAGTCACTAAATGGACGATTGTTGACCAACCCGACTCGACCCATTAATTTATTTTAATACGCCGACTCGCTATTGACCCAACTCATTATTAACGCGATCATTTATTGCCCCCTTTTTAAACAGATCGGTTTACTTTACCTGAATACCCAATAAATATTCGATTTGTTGCCACCCTATATAAGACCAAAGATATAACTCAAACCTAAAACGAAAATAAATCCTCCAAAATCAAATGAAAGCCACCGGGAAATGAGAGAGTAGTTACACACTAGCAATTGATACATGATGACAGAAACGAAGAAAAGAAAAACTATAATATTGGCGTCAGTATCCCATCATGCCACTTGAGGTGAAAATCTGAAGGGGGTTTAGTTGGGGTTTGGTTTCGAAACCGGGCCCAGCATGACCTGTATCATCTTCTTCGTTCACTCATTCTTTGTGGCTCTTTGCTTGTTTTTTGGGGGATTAAAAAAAAAATAAAAAAGAAAAAAAAAAAAGACCCCAAAAGAATTCGATTGATCACCACCAACCCACGTAAAGCTTACACAGTTTCATGGTTTAATTTCTGCGACCCCACCTTACCCCCTTTCAAATTAGCCCTCCATTTTTAATTTAATTTTGCATTATTTTCTGAATTTTTTAGCGTCAAGTTCAAGTGAACATCACCCGCAAAAGTCCAATTTTCCGAGCCCACCCTTTGCTCACTATTCTTCCCTTCTCACTCTCTCTGTTTCCTGGAATTTTCATCTCAACTTTTGTCCATTACCATAATAAAGAAATAAAAAAAGCCCTCAATTTTGTTTTTCTGGAAGTTGTTTGATTGTGTTGATTTACATTAGAGTACAAAGGCGAAGGAGAAAGCATGTTTTGTGGGTGGTGGTACCCCTGTTTTGATCTGGGTTTGTTCTGATTCTGCAAATTTCCTGATCTTATCTGGCTTCCTGGTAAGTAGGTGAATTTTCTGACACATGTATCACCAAAAAGCTTTTAACTTTATTTATTCCATTGGTGGGTTGATTGATTGAAATTTGAAAGCTTTTGTACTTTCCCCAAAAAAATGTTTGGGAATCTGATAAGGGTCGAGTGTGTTGCTTGTTCCTTCCCATCTCTCTCTTTCTCTCTCATCCTCTCCAGTTTTTGTGGGCGGATAGCACTACCCTTGTGCTCAAATTATGCATTGCTTATGTTATCAATTTGGGCAATTCTGGGCTTCTGGGTGGGCTCTTATCATATCATATTCATAAGGGTTAGTAGGAGCTGCATGAATTTGACCCAGTCTACACGAAGAATATGGAGTTCAGGTCACTGCTTTTACTTTTTGTCTTCTGTGATTGATTTAATCCTGGGTGTTTTGGGGAAAAGTAGGGGTGGGTTTGTTCTGATTGAAATTTACTTTTTTTCTGATTGAATTGCCCTTCAAGTGGTCTGATCAATCTTGATTGGTATTGAACTATTGGAGAGGAATCGTTGAACATTCAGTGAAATCTATTGGCTTCTATACATTCTGATGTTTGGATGTCTCATTTCCTGAATCATTTTTTGATCAAACCTTAGTGATTAACCTCCTGTGTTTAGTTTTTATAGTGTAGACCAAATCAAGTCATCCTATAGGGAGAGAGAATTTCCCCAGTGATGGGTTGGCTGAGCAAGATTTTTGGAGGCTCCAGCCATAGCCATAGAGGGCAGCATCATGGAAGATATGGAGAGGATACAGTTTGGAATGCTCCTACAACTTCTGCGGTAATATGTTGTTTTTTTCTCTCTCAAATTGGTTTCATTTGCCAGGTTTCATGTGCAACTTGCTCCTCAATCATAGCTGAACAGAATGAAGGGAACTATCGAAAGAATGCATATGTTATTAAAAGTATGCATCTAGTTGGAGTCACTGCTAATGAGAGTCCCATGATTAACATTCTTTATATGGGGTCCAATATATGCAGGATGCCTGGTCGGATTATGACAATGAAGATATTGATCGTGCTATTGCACTTTCCCTTGCAGAACAAGAGGAAAGGGAAAGAAAAGAAAAGGAAGAAGATCATAAAGGGAAAAAGGTGATCGGTAAGTATTCGTTTTCATTTTGTCGTTTGGATAACAGGGCTTGTTCTTTTTGGCTTATGATAAGTATTTATCAATGCAATTCAGCACAACTCAACGTCATTCAGCACAATTCCGCATTGTTATGTACTTATTGAAAATACTTAGTTATATTTTCTTCAACTAATCAACATGTTTCAGCATATTTTAGTATTATTCAACATATTTCAGCATAATTCAATATGTTTAAGCAATAAGCACTAATAAGTACTTCTCATAAGTCGAAAGAATATGCCCTTAGTATTCATCGGGAGAATGATTCTAATTCTGCAATATCAGCAGATTTCTAGTGTAGATAGAACATATTACAATATGCCTCCAGGAACCAGCATCTCTGCTAGCAGGATTGCTTGCAGGTGGTGGTGACTCTAATCCAGCAATATCAGCAGGTTGCGTACATGTATATATCCCCAAATTCTGCTGAAGTGGGAGCCACACTGGGGGGGGGGGGGGTTGTATAGAACATATCACACCATGAAGAACATGAGCACACTTGACTGTTGAATCTCTTCTGCCAGATTGATGTTGTTACATACCATACTGCTTTTTGCTATAGAAAATCTTCAGTTGATTTTGATTACAGTGTATTGAGGAGTTTGAAACCTTGACTATTACTTTCTTTATGGTCTGATAGTGATCTTAATTATGCATAAAATTAAAGAGATGTTTCGTGAATTGTGTAGCAGATCCTAATAGTCAATTGGAGGAAGATGAGCAACTAGCCAAGGCTCTTCAAGAAAGTCTAAGCATGGATTCTCCTGTTCCAACTCCACCTAGAACGCCACCACGATCTCGTTCTCCTCCCAGAAATGATCGTGGAAATGTTTGGCAACCATATCCTCCTTTCTTTCCCTATGGATTCAGGTACTTAGCTCTTTTCAACATAACATTTATTTTATCAAGTTTATTTACTTCCACTTGAGGGATTTGTTTTTTTCCCCCCTTTAAATAAGGCCTGAACAACTCAACCTGTCAATAGCAGTACCGTGATACTGTTCTTGGTCTTACATTGCTGTCTTTTCTGTATGGGCATCTGTTAGAGAGAAATTTCAGCACTAACTCCAAAACTTAATATATATATATTTTTTGATAAGGAAAAAGAGTAAAATATATTAAGCTGAAAAATGTACAAAAGGATGGATGCAAGCAGGCATCCTACAAAAAGATTATGTACACCCTAGATAGAACCTATTCACAAAATCAATTACATCAAAAGAAGAATCACGAAAGTTCCCACTATCCCAGAAAAAAAAGAGTCTTGATAAGAATATCTTTGATTCGTTGAAGGAGCGTCTCCTCTATTTCAAAGACTCTTCTGTTTCTCTCTCGTCAAATAGCCCAGAAAATCGCATGTGAGATCAATAAGACGCTTCTCTCTTTAACTTTCCTACCAAATGCACCCTCCCAAGCCGAAAGATGATTCCTCACAGAATTCGAGACAACCCAGGAGACTCCCAAGCAACTAAAGGATAACTCCGACAAAGCCCTTGCAAATTGACATTGTAGTAGTAGGTGATCAGGAGACTCCAAATCGTCTTTGCACATAGAACATCTGTTTACCAAAATAATTCCCTTCTTTTGTAAATTATCACATGTCAGAATATGCCCATGCGAACCTTCCCACACAAAAACTGGTACCTTCAAGGGAGTCAAACTCTTCTAAATGATTTTGCAAGGGAACCGCCCCAAAAATCTAGACTCCATAGCGAAGGCAGTATTGGAGAGGAACTTTAAATAATAAGATTTAACAGTGAAAAAACCTTTAGGGTTGAGATCCCAAGTAACCGCATCAGATGAGTCATAAAGTGAAATCTCACTCAACTTACTGAGAAAGGTGGCAAGGATAGTGTCATCCACCAAAGCATCACGGATGAAAACAAAAGACAACACAATAGTGCTAGGCTCATGTTGGCAAAAATCTGCAATAGTAGCGTCTCTATTCACGGTAAGCACATAAAGAGAGGGGAAGCTATCTCGTAGAGGGCCCTCAGTACACCGACGGTCGTGCCAAAACAAGATAGAAGAACCGACACCAACCTTGAAGGAAAAATGATGAAAAAATCATCTCCATCCTTTGTGAATGAACCTCCATAAACTTTGCCCATTAGCACCACTTGGTTTGGATGGATACCATCCAAGACCATTATTCCCATATTTGCTCCTAATCACCCTTCTCCACAGGCTATCATTCTCATTCATGTATCTTGATAACCATTTGCCTAGCAATGCTTCATTGAAGAGTCTAAGATCTCTAACACCGAATCCCCATTCAGGTATGGGATTCTTGATAATATTCCATCTAATAAGATGAAATTTGAAATCACTACCAAAATACCTCCAAAGGAATTTTCTCTGAATAGCTTCCAACTTATTAGCCACTGAGACTGGTAAAGGGAAAAGTGAGAGAAAGTAATCTGGAATGCTCGCCAAAACACTTTTAATAAGTGTCAGTCTCCCCCCTTTGGTGAGATATTTTGATTTCCACCCAGATAGTCTTATCTCAAACGCTCAATCACAGGTGCTCAAATGAATTTATCCTTTAATTTTGTACCAAGAGAGAGACCAAGATAAGATGATGGAAAAGAACCAATAGAGCATCCTAGAATCCCTGCAAGCAATTGAATATTATCCACTTGCTCAACTGGTAAGATAGAGCTCTTTGACAGATTGACTCTTAGCCCAGACACCGCCTCAAACCAAATAAGAATGTCACGCAAGTTCGCTATTTGCTCGCAATCATTATCACAAAAGATAATCGTATCATCAGCAAAGAGTAGGTGGGAGACATCAGTGGCAAATTCATTCAACCGGCCTACAGAGAAACTAGAAAAAAGCCCTGCTGAGCAGCCGAATTAACCATCCTTGTGAACACTTCCACCACCAATAAGAACAGAAGAGGGGAGATAGGGTCACCCTGGCGCAACCTTCTAGAAGCAGAAAAGAATTGAAAAGGGGAGCCATTAACTAGCATCGCAAAAGAAGCAGAAGAAATACAATGGTGAATCCAAGCAATCCATCTCTCCCCAAACCCCATTCTTCTCATCACGTAAATAAGAAGATCCCAATTGACATAGTCATAAGCCTACTCGATGTCAAACTTACAAATAACCCTTGGCTTACCTGACTTGGTCCTGGAGTCAATAAGCTCGTTTGCAATGAGTACTGCATCCAAAATTTGTGTGCATCCAAAATTTGTGTGCCCCCAACAAAGGCGTTTTGATTCTTAGAAATGAGGCCCCCAATAACATTTCTCAACCTACGAGCTAACACCTTTGAGAGCATTGTTGTCATAAGCCTTCTCGATGTCAAGCTTACAAATAACACCTTTGAGAGCTAACTCCAAAACTTAATATTATGGTGGCTAGTTGCTTTCATGTCTTGCCTGGAGTTCTCCCTACCTTGACATAGACACTCATGAGAATTTGGAAAAAGATTTATTTATTTCGTCATTATGACTTCAGTGTCCGTATAGGCATGATTTTGTTATATAATACTGCTCACATAGGACATAAAAGGTCTTGTCCTCTATTATTTTTGACGAGATTTCCAGAATCTAAAATAGTCGGGGGATGATCTGCTCATAGGACATGCCTTGGTTGCCATGGTGAGATTGGTCATGGACGATATTTAAGTTGTATGGGAGGGTTTTGGCACCCAGAATGCTTCCGATGTCATGCATGCAATGAACCAATATCTGATTATGAGGTAAGGTTGCCTCAACTTGCACTTTGGGGATGCTTATGAAATTGTGATTGAGGTTATCTTGGTCTGTCTTTTATTCATTTGTCTGCTTTTGTTTTGTTTGCTGTATATTTAACTTGAGCATTCTGGAACTTACATTGTCTCATATGTCTATATGTCTTTCCCGACCAGTTTTCCATGTCACGAAATCGTCCATATCATAAATCTTGCTACAAGGAGCAGCACCATCCTAGGTGTGATGTCTGCAAAAGCTTTGTGAGTATTTTGTCCCTTACTTGTGTAACAACTTTATTGCAGGGAAGTGTCCCTTGTATATTACCGGCTTTTTTTAACAATATCCAAGATACATATCTGGCTGCTTAAATGTCAATCTAGTGAGGCTCCAGTTATTTTTCCAAGTAATTAGCTTTACATTTCTGTTTGAATAGATTCCGACTAATCCAGCTGGGCTTATTGAGTATCGAGCGCATCCCTTCTGGATGCAAAAGTACTGCCCTTCGCATGAGTATGACATGACTCCAAGGTGTTGTAGCTGCGAAAGAATGGAGGTATGGAAATGAAGCGTTTCCTTCCCTTTCCTCTGTTGGATGTTTGAGAGCAAGGTTGGATTTTATTTTAATGTCTTGGTGGGTCTGATTATAAATAGCTTATGACATTATGCAGCCAAGGGACACCAAGTATTTGGTACTTGATGATGGTCGGAAGCTATGCTTAGAGTGCCTAGACTCTTCAGTCATGGATACTAATGAATGCCAGCCTCTTTATATTGAAATTCGAGAATTTTATGAAGGGCTGAACATGAAAGTCCAACAACAGATTCCATTACTTTTGGTCGAGAGACAAGCTCTAAACGAGGCAATGGAAGGAGAAAAGCAAGTAAGCCTTTCGAATCCTACTATAGAAAGGATTCTAAGTCGTCATGCTTTCCTTGTCATCCTCACTACTCCCTTGGTTGCTTTCAGGGCCATCACCACTTGCCAGAGACAAGAGGTCTCTGCCTGTCAGAAGAACAGACTGTCCGAACGGTGAGTTATACTTGTTTTCTGAACCTATTTTTTATAAAGTGAACTAATTAAGAAATATTTTGATAATTGAGATGAATCTTTCGTGTAAATCAAAACCCAGATTTTGAGAAGGCCAGTGATTGGTGGAGGTCACCGCATTATAGACATGATAACAGAGCCATATAGGCTGGTCCGTCGCTGTGAAGTAACAGCCATACTGATTTTGTTTGGCCTTCCTCGGTATGTATTTCTTCTGTTACCTGATCTAGGAGTTACACAACAAATTTAACTCCCGGATTAAGTTGGAGTTTCTTGTTCCACTGTATATATTGTGTTGGGGGCGCTCTTCATGCAAATGCCATAAATTGCAGTGGCAATTTAAGTAGGTTGAAGCTCTTCTGAAGTCGTTTGCTACAATTACAGGCTATTGACAGGGTCCATCCTAGCTCATGAAATGATGCATGCGTGGCTAAGGCTTAACGGATACCCCAACCTGAGACCGGAGGTTGAAGAAGGAATATGTCAAGTGTTAGCTCACATGTGGTTGGAATCAGAAATCATGGCTGGTTCCGGAAGCAGTGCAGCCTCATCTTCTTCTTCATCATCTCCATCGGATTCTGCATCATCTTCATCTAGTAGTACTTCTTCAAAGAAAGGCAAGCGATCCCAGTTCGAGAGGAAACTGGGTGAGTTCTTCAAGCACCAAATAGAGACAGATGGTTCAGCTGCATATGGAGAGGGATTCAGGATAGGTAACCAAGCAGTGATCAAGTATGGACTGAAGAGTACTCTTGACCATATTCGATTGACGGGGACCTTCCCCTGTTGAGAAATATACCAAACACAATACTTTTGAAAAAACAAAGAAAAAGAAAGAAAGAAAGTACATGACTCGTCATAGACTATAGGAAGCAAATATGAGACTATTTTCTTTTTTCTTGACTGATTTCTGTATTCAATGTTGTGAAATGTGAGTATCACATAAATAAAATTTCTTCAGATGATTGAACATGTTGGTAAGTAGTTACATACGAGTGTAATATTATCTTTTTATTTAGCCTTTACAACGACTGAACTAGAGTGCTTCAATTTGCATTTAGATCACAATAGCTTGTTAAAGAGCCTTAAGCTGTACTGCCAATATTTATATTTCGTCGGATGCAAAGAAAATAGACAAACTTCCAAAATACTAATACTAAATGTTTTTTAGCAATCATATAGGCTATTGGAGTATGCCCAGATACAAGGAATTTTCTCCTTCACCCCCCTTTCCCCCCCCCCCCTCCTGCTAGGACATTGCCTTAAATAAAATTACTTGAATGCCAACCTAGCACATTCCCCCCCCCCCCCCCTCAAACCCCCGAAAATCTCCAAACACTGAACTTGAAAATTACGTAATATTTTTCGGTTTTAGAACCTTCATCCATGGAGCGAAGTTATTATTGGTACACAAGAGGTATAATTATCATATTACAATTTTTTTTTACATTTATAAGATAAGATATATATCTGAAATTGAGATCTTATTTAAAAAAATAAATATCAAACTATTAGAACAAACTTCTCTTAGTTTATTATTGTGTTACATATATTGTGATTACCCATTTGTACTCAATGAGGTCTGTTTTGTTCGATTGGGCCTCTACCAACTTGTCGGAGATTAGTAGATTACCCATCTCATGTCTCCAATAAATTTTCATCTTCGACTGTTTTATTTTTATTTTGTTTTTGGGCGCGAAATTGAAACATCAATGCAACGCTCATTTCCTCCTCTCCCTCTTCATCTTCATCGGCCTGTCGATTTTCGGCACTTCTGATACTTGCCCAGAAGCTGTATTGAGCGATATATTCTTCTCTTGCATCTTTTACAGACAACCGCCTTATAAAATTGGGGTATCCCAATGCCCCTGTCAATAGCAAGCAGCTCAAACAGTCACTATTTGGTACCCGAATATACCACTTGTTGAATTTGACCCGGATTCGATACCCTCTTGTAGATTATCATATGACAGTAGAATCCTCAATCTGCGTTTATGCAGGTAACAAAAGTTTGATCTTTTCGTTCATTGTCTTGCGATTTTTCCTGTGTCGATCCATGCCCACCAACTGTTTGATATTTGTTCTACGGCAGCTTAGAAAGTAGCTCATAAATATACTCAAAAGTTAGTATTTCCCTTCCAAAGTCGAGGTAGCTTGCGTTTGGATATAGCTATAACAATACAATGTTCACTAGATCCTTGCTCAACGTGCAGAAGTTACTTCATAGTGTACCCCATCAAGCTCGTGGCTTTGCCCAGAAAGTTGTCCCTAATCAAGTCTTTCAGTATTTCTGTCGAGCAAAACTTATAGATTCCTTACGTCTTAGTCTTCGCTCTGGATCTCCTGATTCGCTTCTTCGTATATTAGACAACCCACATTTGGATTCCTTTGTAGTCACCAATGCCTTGCGGTCTGCCCCATCCCCCGATTCTGCCCTGTCCTTGGTCGATGCCCTTAGTAGGATTCCTAACTTTTCTCATACCCAACATTCTCTTCATGCCATCGCCAAAATCCTCGCTAAGTCAGGCCGTACTGCTCAGTTGAAAAAGCTTGTTGAAGCCATAAATGCTGGAAAATTCAAAAAGGTTCCACCTGTTAGCCTTTTGGACCATATGCGGTGGTATGCTGCATGTGGGGATCTGGACTCGGTGCTTTGTGTTTGGGATAAGCTTCGAGCCCAAGGTAAACGCCCATGTATTGAATCTTATAACTTGGTCATGGGACTTTATGTACAAATGGGGAAGGACCTGGAAGCCGTGCAAACATTTCAGAGTATAATGCAAGGAGGAGCTATACCCAACTCCAGAACATTTACCATTGTCATTGAACACCTTGTAAATGCAGGAAGAGCTGACATGGCTAAAGAGATTTTTGATGCATTGCCCCTAATGAGATTCAGGAATACTCTAAAGCAGTATTCTATTCTGGTGAGAGCATTCTCCAATCTTGAGCGACTGGATGACGTGAAAAGCCTTCTTAGACAAATGAGGCTTGAGGGGTTGCTGCTTCCAAGATCTATGCTGCCATTATTGGAGCATATGCAAGATGCAGGATTTTTGGAGGAGACTAATGAGTTTCTTAGAGAGATGGCACCTGACGATAGAATCAAGAAAATAAAGTTATGTGCAGATCGTAGTGATGTTGAGGATGAGGATGAGGAAGAAGAAGATCCTGATGATGACAGCAGCAATGCTGATGGTGGTGCACGTCAGTTGATGCCATGGTTGGACCCTGGTGCTTTGGCAAGTGCTTTGCGGCATTGGAGACCAGATGATGTATCAGCCCTAGAAGCTGCTAAATTAGTGTGGACAAGCCGTTTGGTTTGTAAAATGATTAGGCACTTTAAATTACCTCAAACAGCATGGCAGTTTTTCTGTTGGGTTGCTCATCAACCTGGATTCACACATGACATCCACACTTATTCAAAGTTGATCACAAAATTAGTGAGCCGTGGAAAGGTTGATTTAGCTGATGACATATTGTCAAAAGTGAGGAGTGAAGGAATTAAATTGGGATTCAGCACAGTGAGACAAATCATTGACTTCTATGGGGTTTTCAAGGAAGGAGACGCTGCATTGAGGGTCTTCCGGGATGTTGAAGTTCTATGTGGTCATCTGTCTGAGTCTGATATGTTGCTCTTGTATTCCTCTCTCTTGCAAACTTTAGTCAAGTGTGGAAGGGGTTTTGATGCTATGCATGTGGTTGAGCGGATGTTATCCTTGGGTATTCATCCAAAGGTTCCGGCATTTTCTGGGTTGATGCATCATTTTGCAATTAAGAGTGATTTCAATACAGTGCATAAGCTATTTGGGATGGTTCGGCAGAGTGGCTTAGAGCCAGATGCTTATATGTATAGGACCCTGATCCATGCTTACTGCAGCCATGGGAAGGCTACTCTGGCATTGAGGCTTTTTGAAAACATGAGGAGTTCCCATTTGACACTTGATGGTGCAAGTAAATCATTGCTTGCCAGAAGTCTCTGGAAGGAAGGGAGACTTAGAGAAGCTTCCGTTGTTGAAGAGGCTTGTAAGGAGATAGATCATAACCTCCCTCGTCCTTCTACCAGTCATCTTTTTAACATTAACTCGTCTGACCTTAAAAGAGTATACAATGTATACTGTGACAGCTTTCAGACTTTCAATGGTTAGGATTTCTTCCATAAGAAGTAGGTGTACTTTTCCTGCATATTGTTAAGCAAATTTGCAAAAAATGGCAAGCGCTGATCTGCGGTACCTCGTCCTGGTCTAGGTAAGCATCCCTATTCTTTCATATATTTACAAAGATATTATATCTTGATTTAACTGGATGAAGTATGTGCAAAGTGATGGTTCTCCAGTTGATTCTAGAATTTTGCTTGCTTTAAATTTTGGTCTATGATTTTCTATGATAAATATTTAACTAGACAGTTCCGAAGTATTTCTTGCTGCTTGATATATTTAAGATCAAGTTCCAAATTTGTACCCTGATTCGCATACAAGCAGTGTATTTTAGGAATGGGAATTATATGTGTTAGTGTTACCCTTGAATTGTGCAAAGTTTTCCACTCCTGATGACTGCCTCCTACTCCAAATAAAGATGAGCCCCAAAGCAACTTTTCCAGCTCTTTGAAACGGGGTAACTACTTAAGTCTTTTTTTTGGGGGGGGGTACTGTGTGGAAGACCAACACTGTGTTGAACCTGTGATCGACATGATTCCCAATGCTTTGATATGTGGACATAACAAATTTTAAATAAGAAAATCCTGTTGCTTACAAGTTAATAACTAATGATGGAATGACATGATCTAACAGTATCAGTCTTGCGCCAATGTTGTAAATTTTTCTCCCTTGAGAAACTTCTATTAGTGAGAATAGTCCTGTTCTGAATTTCTTTCTGACAGTTATCCTGATAAGACATATAAACCTTTACATGACAAATCTCTTGAAGAGTCGCTAAATTACAAGCATTTGCTGATATCATCTTTGTTTGGGAGAAAAAAGAAATTGTGATTGTGAATGAACTATAGATCGCTGCTTTCACAAAAAAAGAGAATATGCAAGGAAGGATGGTGCAAATTATAAGTGCCCCACCAATATGAGTGATTTTATCACTGTTCCTTGCAATTGCCATGCCATAGAATTCAAATGGTCGATTCCCAGGCCATTGATGTGCTCAAAACTTTTGATAGAGACCTTACAATCTCCTCCATGTCTGGCCGGCTTGATGGATCTGTCCTGAGGCAAGCTTCAATTAATTTGGTCACAGAAATGACACATTCAGAGGGATAATTTGCCTTCAGGGCAGGATCCATTAAGTTCTGTAGCCCGTCCTTTCCTTTTTTCTCATCAAGCACACCTACTAAAACCTCTGATAAATTCCCATTGAACCTTTCATATAGAATGCCAGCGGCTTTTCCCATGAGGACTTCCAGCATTAGAATTCCAAAAGCATAAACATCAAGCTTTGTCAAGACCTGACCTTTTTCACGGTATTCAGGTGGAAGGTAGCCTTTATTCTCTGATGCAATTTGACCTTTATCTGCTTCTACTGATTTTGCAGGGCTGAAGTTGCTGATCTTTGCCCTGAAATCACTGTCAATGAGAATGTTACTGCTATTCACATCCTGGTAGACGTAGGGAGGGCTGTTATAGCTATGGATATAGTTAAGCCCTCTAGCAACATCTACCATAATCTGCATCCTCTGCGTCCAACTCAAGAACTTCTGATTGACATTGTCGCTGAAAATCCAGTCACTCAGAGGCCCATTGGATGCATACTCATAGACAAGATACCAGTGCCCTTCACTGAAACACACCCCCAGAACACGGATGAGGTTGAAATGGTTGATCTTGCCTAGGGAATTTATCTCCTTGGACACATCCCCTTTCGTCTTCTTGATGGCAGCCAGGTCACCATTCATTTTACCCCTATAAACAGAACCCTTAATAAGGGAACTAGTACTGAAATAATCTGTTGCATACTGCAATTCAATGAAGTTATACACCTTCAAAGATTGTGCTATATTAGCTAAGCTCTCCAGAGATTCGCGATGTTCAACCTCTGTCTTCTTCCATATGGGGTTCTCATAGGCTTCAAACGTCTCTGTGGGAAGAATGTCTGCATTTGTCTTGGTTTTTCTTGAGGCACAATAAATGGAAGTTATTATGATCAAGAGAATGGCTACACCAGCAAGACTTCCGATGAAGGCATAAACCCACATCTTGTCGGAGTTAAAAAGAGAATTGAGGTTGTTCAGGACTTAGGAGACTGATGGAGGGCATAAGATAGGAAGAACAAAGAAGGGGTTCTTATTTGTTCAGATGAACAAAAAAGCTGTGAAAGAAGAAAAATTCTGAAAAGCTACAGGAAGATAATAGGCATTGATATGAGCAAACGAGTCTGTCTTGCAGACTATTCTCAGTTCGAGTCTCTCTGGTGTGCAATTGAAAAAATAAGAAAAATCCAAGCTGTAAGCAGGTGGATCAGTCTTCATGGGAGAGCACTATATGTCCATGTATTTTAGGCATACATTTGTTCATTATATTACTACTGAATGTGAATGACAAGGGCACCACTTAATCAGACACAACCTACTTGGAGTTGACCTCTCCTATGGTCTTAGTTTTGTGAATTATTGTGACAATAAGGTGTATTGCAAAATGTAATGCAGTAACTGGGCAGTTTGAACTACATTGAAAATGGTGGTTGTTAGCCAGCCTACTAATATATGTTAAGTATTTGAGTCCAAGTCTTGCCTATATTATTCTTCTTTTTGTCTTGTATTTTTATTCTTAAAGTACTATTGATCCTAGTCAATATTAATACCTTAAGTATTTGGGTCCAAATCTCGCCTATATTATTCTTCTTTTTGCCTTGTATTTTTATACTTAAAAAGTACTATTGATCCTAGTCAATATTACGATATGTAAAAAAAAAAACATTTATAAATGATATTCAATTGTAATTATTAATCAAGATCATAAATTATATCTTTAATATCTCCTATATGTTCCATTTTTTTTAATATAGATTTTACAAGATACAAGTTCTAAGACACTAGAGTCAAGGGTACTGCTGGATGGTGTTTATGAAATAATCCAAGCGGGCTACCAATATTTAATTGTAGAAGGCGATAATAAGATAGTCATCGAAGCTTTAGAAGGTAAGATTTAGATACCATGACAGATTTACAATATCATCAAGGATATTCTTACATGGGAAGAGAAATATATTCAAATTATGGCTAAATATGTATTCAGAGAGGCAAATATGACAGTAGACTGACTATCTAACTTTGAGCATTCTATTACTGATTTATGTTTCTCGCCAACTCATTGATCAATCTTAACAAATGATATAGTTGAACATACTCTTGTGAGAAAAGACACCTATCATTGTTAATGTTTATTCTTTTACCCTTGTTTTAAAAAAAGTTCTAAGATGGGAGAGATACACTCAAAACAAACTCCCTCATCAATTATTTGATGCCGACAAATTTATCATCAGTAACTCATCTGTATCAAATATGAGACTCGCAATTCAACCTAAGAAAACAAAGACCACCATCTTAAGTCCATAGGCGTGGGTGGTGCCATTCCTTGTGACAGTGAGTTCCTAGATTGCTGCTGTGTTCCGAGCAGGGGATTGTAACTCAAACAGTAGAGCGCTCGCTTTGCATGCGAGAGGTACGGGGTTTGATACCCTGCATCTCCACCTTCCTTTTTCAATTATTCTTCGTCTCTACTACTACTATAGGTCACACTCATTTGCAGGTTATGAAGCCTCATTATCAACACGTACTCCCCCAGGCCTTATGCTAAGCTGATAATGGTTTAACTTGAAGTTGAGCATGCTCCAAGTAGTCGATTTTCTGGGCTAGCACCTCCATTTTTTTCACTCTTTTCTTGATGCAGCAGCTACTAGCCAGCTCAACACTTAACAGTTAACACCCCCCCCCCCCAAAAAGAAAGAACCCACAAACGAAAGGAACTTCCTCGACCCTTGTGTCAGAAGCACACTACAGTGGATAGCTTAGAAACAGGTTTCTTCCAATCATCAAGTTGAAACTAAAGTATACCCGTAATGTCAAGGTCTGCGACAGAGTAATCATGATCTCATCCAATGTAGGCCAGGGGTGAAGGTATAGGGTACAGCATCTAGGTTGGCCCATGAACAACGATTCTAGCTTCGCTTGCATTGTAGGTTGACTTCCTGAAACTTTCCTCAAGCAATTATACTGTACAAACATAGCCATTGCATGTTCCCTGAGAACTGAGAAGTACCAGTGAATGCCATCAGGCTTTCATTCCCCTTTGTATAGGGAAGCAACACGCACCTCTGTAAGGATGAGAGCATCTCCAGCTGGACATGAACAACAGCGAGAACAAATCAAGCGGGGTGAGATGACACTTTTCTTAACAGACATAGGAGCAAACAAGCAACTAGATGTTCCTCAGCAGATCCGTCAACAGTGACCTCACTACATTTCCTTCTCCAAAGCTCAAATTCAGCAATCTTGGCATCGCCTCCAAACTCTATCATCCAGCATGTATTACACTGCTGCTCTTAATATGCTTGTGGATATAGAGCAAGGTGCGTGGCTACGGCCTATTAACAAAATTCGAATACATGGCCGCATCAGAAGTGACCAGCACCCCCACGCCCCTCAACAAAAGACCCAAGTATTAGTTTGCTCTCAGAGTTTTCAAGTGAAGAAGCTTCCTTTTGGGGATAACTTTTACTTGGCATCTTTAACAACAGCAGGCTCCATTGCCAGAGATAGGATGACATCATTCCCTTTACAAAAGAATTACCAACTGGAAGAGATGAATGTTTTTTATCAGCAGAACTGCTTTAAATGTAATTTTGATCTGGAAAGGTAAGACACGGCTTAATAGCCATGAAGACTACCAAATAATGATACTGTAAATCAACTTGATGGTAACTGTTGCTCATAGGAACTAGCCAATTATCATTGAATGAGTTCTGTACAAACAAATATAATGTGCATATATACACCAAGAATTAGAGAGGAGTACACTAGGAGGGGCGGAGGATCTCAATCAGGACATAACCCTAATTGTCAAGAGGATGTCCCTCCTCCCAACCTTCAGGGATCTAATTTTATACTACCAAAGTTCCAAACAGAGGTAAAGTACTGTAAAGAAGAAGAGTAGAGCCATACTGAACCAATATCCACAGCAAAGCAAATTACATTCACAATTTCTGCACCCTCCCATTGCATATATCTCCAGTATGACAAGCAAAATCGCGATTACAAGACAAAATACACCACCAGCAATGGTCTCACGCAGTTCATAAGCAAGCCAATCAGGAATGACAACAAAGAGGAGGAAGCGAGAGACTGCAAGTATGAACATCACTTTATTAGTTTGGATAAATTAGTCACACTTATATTTGGGTGATACTGGGTGATACTTCCTTCTTACCAGGAAAGAAATTAGGAAGGCAGTAATTTGCTACAATAGCAATAGCAGCAACCCAACATCCAAATTGCCCTCTGCAACACAAGAAAGATGATCATCAGTCACTTTTTTCCATGGATACTAATGGATAAAAATCAGACATTTGCCAAAAGAATTTTAGAACCACCGTAATATCTGGAAACCGGCAGTAGGAATACTTGTTGCAAGAAATAGAGCCAGAAGTGAAGACTGCAGACTTGATCTTCGGGCTAGTTGGTTCAAAATTAATAAAAGCCTACAATAGAAAGTAATGGGACAAAAGAAGACATGATATCAGGTCAGATTAAGCATAAATGGTTAAATTTATGAACAAATAAATCAAAATTCAGACCATAGTAATATAACTTTATGGTATGTTATAAGAGACCAGAAAGAAAAGAAGCCAACAATCAGACCAACAATATGATGCAAGAAACACTATGATAGACCACCGGTAATTCAATAAATCCTCAGACCAGATGTTGTGAAGGTCTACAACCATTCCTTAATTCTCTAGTTTCCCTGGTCATAAAAGCAGTCCATTCATTGATAGAGAAATTAACAATACTAGCCATGCCTTTCCCCCTCCAATATATCTCTTTCTCCTTTTTGCAATATGCTTACAAGGTTGATGATCTCAGCCCAGGATGCATATTGTTTAACGAAGTTAAACCAAATATACTAACCCATCAGAAGTATGATCCAACTCGCCCTAGCTTATGACAATTGACAAGTGCAGCTCATCAACTCTTTCATGATTTGAATTTTGGAACCAAAGTTGCCAGCTATGAGAGAAGGGTTTGATAAGCTTGTCAGAATCCCCTTTGAGTTGATTTTGCTTCTTTAAGTATGCAAAAATATGATATCATTGACATACACATCAAAAACACTCTTCTCTTTCATGGCCCTGTCTGAACTCAGGTAAGCAAGAACTTATGGGGAATAAAAGGAATCATCCAGGAATCAAATATTCCCAGGTACCAAAGATCCCAAGGCAGCCAAACCAAAGTATCCCTCACACAAAGCCCCAAACAGCATAATAACAAGATCAAAGAAAGGGGGTCTCAACTTGAATGAAAAGTGAAATTTCCCAGACCTCCATTGTGCAAATTAGAGATATTTCTGTTCACATAAGTCATGTAAAATACGAAGTCAGAATGTCACTCTATTGTCGTCCTCTGTACACCAGGTTCATTTCAGCAAACTAAAACAAGATTCATACAATAGACTGAACCTTTCTTCCTGTATTGAATCTCACTCAGTTGAGAATGTAATCCCTAACGGATAATCAGACAGGATGTTCTATTGAGCTTTCTACCTTTGTCCAGTTTAATGAATGTATTTCTTTTCCAGAATCATCTACTCATAAAAGGCACCATTACACAAGCCAGCAGGGATCGGAGCTTTATCAATATATTCCAACCCCATGACAAAGCTATAAACTGGAAAATGAATTCAAAATCTAACACAAGCTCAAGTAAAATTGCACCTTGATTACATCCCATTTGTCTACCACACACGGGGGAAAAAAAATTAAAGATTGAATCTTTGATTGTGAATCAAATGTTTGGGGCATGAATTGAGGTTCTCGTTGCACAAATTGCCCAACTCAATTCTCTTCAAAGTTGAAACACTACTAGCTTAGCAACTAAAGTTCATATTCTTCTACTCCTGTCCTAGAATGCATCAAATGCTGAATAGACAGTATCATATCTCATAAATTGACAGTGCCAAAACTACCCTTCTCCATGTAAATTTTCTAGCCTTCAACTCAATGCAACCCCCCCCCCCCCCAAAAAAAAGAGAACAAAAGCATGCGACAAATAGGGTTATGAATTGAGAGAGAGAGAGAGAGAGAGAGACTAACAGGGCAGAAATGGAAGCACCCCAGCGAAAAGCAGAGCGATTGGCCCGTTCTGATTCAAAAACATCACCGTTTGGCAGCATCGCAGACGCCATCTCTATTAATTCCATCATCATCGTCGTGGTCTATCTGGGTGTTGCGCAACAGTAGAAGCAATGTGATGTTTAGTTGTGTGAGAATGAGAAATTAGATCTACACTCACACGTTTTCTTTGGGTGAATTTCCACCCAATAAGCAATACAATTACTAAGTATTACATGGACTGATAGAGCTGGCCACAATCTCAGACGATTTGTTCAACCTCGCCCAGTTTTCCTTTGTTAGTTAGCAATGCCAGCTTTTCTTTCTACCAAACAATCAACTCCACCGCACTCGTCGGCAGCTGCTAGCAGCCTCCCAGGAATATCCGGCCAAGCAAAGAAGAGGGGGCGGGGGGAGTCAAAGGGACGTACGTAATTAAGACTAGGGCTGTGTTTCATCATAACATTTTAAAGAGTAGTTTGATTAGTATTTTAAATAGTATTAAAGGTATGTTTTATTTTGTATTTTAAATAGATAAATAGATGTAAGGAGCTGTAAGAAGACATAAGAAACGGATAAATATAAGGAGTTGTTGAATTGTTGAAAAGTTGTATAGTATAATTTGTTTTACAATGAATGTTTTGGATGAAAAATAATAACATTAAAATAATACACTTATTGAAAATAAACAATTAAATAAGTTAATTACACAACAATAAAATATATTAATTTCTATAAATTTGGTGAATAAAATTTCGTCCACTTGAGATGATTTTTTTCGTCCACTTGAGATGATTTTTTATATGAACATTAAATTGATCGAATAAGCAACGTATAACAAAAAAAAATTGACAAAATTGAATACAACTCTTCAAATAAATTTTTATTTTAAGTAAATAATTTTAAATATAAATAAATGTATGGTCATTTATAATAATATATATTTCATATCGAAACTCAAATATAATTTACGTCATTATATTATGTTTTTATGTTTATGTAAATATTGTGTTCATAAGATATTTATAAATTTTGTATATTGGTAGTATCATTAAAAAAACATACATATTTTTGTAACTAAAATAAATGAGTGTTATAGAAAATCTATGAGATATGAAGATGTAAGGAGATGTAAGAACATGTAAGGATTATGTTAAAGATGTAAGGAGATGTAAGAAGTTGTAAAGAGATGTAAGCTCTTAGATAAATCCTAAAAAATGCGAAATAGAACAGGGGCTTAGTACTTTAAATAGCGTTTTTGAAAAGCGAACAGTATTAGTTTTTGGCATTCAGAAGTAGCGTTTTATATTTTTTGGCCAAAAATATCCTTTGAAAATTATCTATATTCATTTATGTCAATTTACATTAATCAACAAACCTAATATTTAAATATACTGAACATATGTATTTCAACTGCTCATTTAAATAGCTATCCGCTAACGGTTAAATTAAAAACGCTATCAGCTACTTAAACAACTATCCGCTATTTTAACTGTTTTTCGCTATCTAAATAACTAATTTTATAGAATATACCCTAGAACCAACAACCCCCATTTTAGAAAATCAAGAGATGATTTTCCACAAGAAGCAAATTATAAAAAGTATAAAAGGAAACTCACAGTATGGCCTTTCAACTCCTTCCCGAGAAACTAGAGCATTTCAGGTATAAAAACTAGTATTATATTTTGTAGCTCACTAGTTTGGGCCCATGCTTTGCACAAAGTATATTCAAATAGACATTCTGTAGATATGTTATCGAAATAATAAACAAAGAGCTATGGTAGACATGATTAATATTATAATTTAGAGGAGATAATGGAAAAATTCAATGAAAAAGTTAAGTATACAACAATTTCGTGCATAACTAATTGGATTAATAATTGAAAAGTATATGATTGTGACAAAAGTTTACATAAGTATGATGGAGACAGTAGATAGTGAATTTGTCATAAATCACGCTAACACCTTATTCTTTTCGTTGGGAAATCAACCTAACCCACACTCACCAACTCTTCCCCCCTTCCCACTCTTAAAAAAAAATATCACTCATTCTCACACTCACTCACTCCTTCCTACACCTACATAAAACAACAACAACAACAACAACAAAAACAAACTCCCAGTGTGGGTCCCGCTTTCACCTACATAAAACAACCATTTCTCATATGCTGAAAATTTTTATAATTTACATAATTGTGTGTACGAATAATCTGATAGTAATTATGAGCAGTTTTAATTTTTCGGATGTTATGAAACAGTTTTATTTTTTTGTTTTTCATTATTTTGTTAATCTTTGATTAATTTTTTATTTTTTATTTCTATTTTTTTTTGTATTTATTTCTATTTTTATATTTATTCTTTATTTTTTTATTTTTTTATTTTTTTATTTTAAAATTTTAAAATTTTTTTTGTTTATTTTTTATTTATTTTAATTTATATTTTTTATTTTTCATTTTTTTATTCCGGAAAAACAATCAACGAAAAATTTCAAAAAAAAACAAAAAATAAATAAAAAAAAATAAAAAATAAGAAAATAAAAATAAAAATGAAAAAATTAAAACTGAAAAATTTTTAAAAATTTTATAAAAATTAAAATTTAAATTTAAAAAATTAAAAATTTTAAATATATATAAAATTCAAAATTTAAAATTTAAAATTTTAAAATTTTAAAATTAAAACTAAAAAATTAAAACTTAAAAAATTAAAAATTAAAATATAAAATGAAAGAATAAAAATACAAAAATTAAAAATAAAAAATAAACAAAATAAAAAAGAACAAAAAGGAATAAACAAAAATGAAAAAATTTCATCGTCATTAATTACTATGACAATAAAATTATTACATTATAAAATAAAAAATTATTAATAACCAATATTTCAACTTCATTCAACTACATTCAGTTTTCATCCACACTTCAGTCACTCACCCACTCCTTCCCATACTTAAAAAAAAATGACACACTCACTCACTCCTACCCCACCTTTCCTACACTCACCCATCCCACACCCCTCATTTCCCACTGAAAAGAACAGGACCTAAATTGGGTGATGATAAGTCAATCTATGATGCTAATGATGAAAAATTCACCTTCTCCTCTTGTGTTGAGCAAAAATTTATGAAGTGGCTAATTGTCTAGTGAATTTAGGTAGAAACTATTTTGAAATCGGTGTAGTTTCAGTTTTACATGTAACATAAATAAAATTTATCTTTCAACGAAAATAATTTGAACATTATATTTATGTTAATACATAACTTTTTTGGCTATTTAAAGTGGCCCTTTAGCAGGGGCGAATATAATTAAGTGTTCATACTTTGTACATTTGGTTTTCATGTCAACTGAATAGTTTCATGGGTTCTGATATAAACTTCTCATGCCCTTATGTTGTCTTGCAAGAGATGGGTTGAGTTCAGATTTGTGGGTTGAGATATTTCTTAGTTTGAAGTGTTATGACGATTTGGGGTATTTTATTTTAAACGGTAAAAGATTAATTATAATTTTAAGTGTTTTATGAAGAGAATTTGATTGTTGAAATTGTATGGTTTAAAAGAAGAAAAAAATGATTTCAATTTTTCTTGTGCGTTAAATAGATTAGATTTTAGTCAATTTATTTGAAATATTAAAAAATTAATTATATGTTTAAGATTTAAATGAATTAAATTTAATTGTAAGATATGTATGCTTTGAAACAAAAAGAAAAATAGTTCGTTTATTTCCTTCTGTTAAATAGATCATATTAAATGTCAAAGAAATTCAGCTTCACGGGCCTAATATGATGATTGTATTTTTTTTTTAATTTTTTTAATATTTCACATTCAACCCTTGCAATATCTTATATCATGCTTACAATATGTAATTTTTTAGCACAACCCTTACATCTATATGATCATAATTAATATTGACTATGTTATCAAATTCAAAGTAAAAGATAACAGCGGCGATAACTACAATGACAAAAACAACAATAATAAGAATGGAAATAATCATGAAAATCATATTTATATTTATATTATCTCTAATAATTTATGCTCAGATGTATATTGTATCGAAAAAGACAAAATAATAATAATAATCATGGAAATAAATTTTTATTATTATTTCTATTTAAATTTGTATATTATATTATGTGTTAATAATAAGGTGTCACCTAAGGTTTTATGGCTTGTTCAGTAATTACAATTCGGTTTTCTTAGGTTAAAACTTCTAAAACATGAACTTATTCTATAATAATGAAATAATAAAAACTTTTATATCCATTATAATCCCTTAATCTCTCTTTGATAATTAGATGATCATAATTAATATTGACCATGTTATCAAATTCAAGGAGAAAGCTAAAATCGCCGACAACGACAATGACAAAAATAATCATGGAAATTATATTTATTTTTCTATTATCTCTAATAATACATGCTCAAATTTATATTTGTATCGAAAAATACAAAATATTAATAATAATAATTATGGAAATAAAAAAATGTTTATTGTTTCTTTATAATTATGTATATCATATTATGTGTTAATAATAAGGTGTCATATAAGGTTTTATGACTTGTTCAGTGATTATAATTTCGTTTCATTAAGTTAAAACTTCTAAATTATTAATGTATTTTATAATAATGAACCAATAAAATTTTTTATATTTATTATAATCTCTTAATCTCACTTTAATAATTTGATGATCATTATTAATATTGACTATGTTATCAAATTCAAACGGAAAGATAACAACGACGACAACGATAATGACAACAACAACAACAATAGTAATAGTAGAAATAATCATGAAAATCGTATTTATTAATCTATTATCTCTAATAACACATGCTCAAATTTATATTTGTATTGAAAAATACAAAATAATAATAATAATAATAATAATAACGGAAATTAAAAACGTTTTGGTCTGTATGAGCCACAATGGGCACAATATAATGGGGGATGAGGGAATCGAACCTGAGACCTAATGTGCATAGTAAATAGTACAATACAATGAGGGAGGGGGAAATCGAACCTGAGATCTAATGTGGCCAGTAAAAAGAGAGAGGTTATTGTACATGCTATCTATTGAGGCGGTTGTCGAGATAAATCCAAGGGCTAAGATTGTTCAAGATTTGGATCCAACGGTTGTGAAGCAACATATATCCTAAATTTACTCCCATGTTAGCATTTTTCATTTCCTCAACACTCAACCCCTTACACATTCTACAATTTATAATATAAAGATTTGAATCAAAACAATAATCAGAAATAAGAGGATTTGATTGAAAAAAATAAACAATAATCAGAAATTGAGGGATTTATGATAATTGGAGATAAATTGGAAGTTTGCATATAGCTGTGTTACCCATGATACATTACTCACATATTATGCCATTGCCAATTGCCAAAACAAAGAGCTGTTAACTGGAAAAAGCCAGAAGGATTAGCATTTAGCGCTTGACATCTCCTGGTCTTATCAAGGGTCGAAATCCACCATGTCTATGTGTCTTCGATTTCAATACTAGTATTTCTATCCGCAAATCCATTGCTCTTTATTTGGAGCCTAGCTTGTAACCAGTTGTTAGCGCTGCTAATTGAGCTGTCATTGAAGCTAATTAAGCACAATATAATCCATGTATGGTTCTGCCTGTTGAATGCCCCCAACATTCGATCCCTTGCATATTGTTCCTAAAGGATATGGTCTTTCCTTTACTCCTCGGGTTTCTTTTAGATGCTCATCATTGGTTACTATTATTTTTATGCAAGGAAATTGTGCGGACCGACTCGCTTGCAAAAACTAAAAAATAATTTGTCATTACATTTCACAATAGTATGGAATGAGATATCATACCTGGATAAATTTAGAGAGAGTTTTTGAGAGAAGAGCTGCTTGTATTGTATTACTTACCTTTTTTTTTTCTTTGCTTGTTTTTTTGTTTACATAAGTTGATAGATATCATGAGATGAATATATACTGCGATCGATAGACGATACTTAAACACTTATTTAATCATTTGACTCATGAAATTACGCAGCCATCATATGGTGAAACTCATTGAAGTCAAGCTCTCCATCACCATTGACATCAAAAACCTGAATCATAGCGACACACTCATTATAAGACTTAGAATCTCCAAGGCGATTAAGAGCCCTTTGAAGGCCTCTAGGGGTGATCCTCCCATACCCTTTTTCGTGCTCGAACATCTCAAACACCTTCCTCAAATCATCATCCACCCCTTCCTGTTTGCCATCCATGAGCTTCACAAAATCCCCAAAATCAAGCATACCATCCTTGTCCGAGTCAAGCTCATCGATCACTTCTTGGGCATCCTCTTGGGAGATGCACTCCCCAATGGACCCAAAATACCTCCTCAGCTCAAAAGCCGAGATCTTGCCATCCTCATTCATGTCAAATTGGAGGAACACTTCCCTCAGCTCTTCCTCCCTGGTCCGCCCCTTAGGCCGCCTAAATGGGCTCGAGGGAGTCTGACTAAGGGATCGAGGGGTGGAGGATGAGGACGAGGATGATCCATTGGGCTTGGCCTTCTTCTTGTGGAGGCTTATTCGGAGGCCCACGTTAGGAAAACACTTAGTTGGTCTAGGCATGTCTTCTGTTTCTATGGCCATTGAAGCTTACTCTAACTAGCTAGTATTTCTTCCTACCGACATATGTATACAGGAAGAAAGAGACTGAAGGGTTGAAATTAGCACAAGAGTTGGGACAAATGGAGGTGGAACTTAGGCTTTAATATATAGGTAGAGAAAAGTCAGTTGCGTAGGATTTGGTGAGAAGGGAAATTACATGGCAACTTCGTGGTACAATGCATGGGCCAGGAAGGCATATCATGGTCTGATGCATCAACCTTTAGTGGGTTTTCATTTTCCAATCGGCCCCTTTCTGCATTGGTTTGTTGAATGGTAGTGACATTTCCAAAAAATTAAGATCCTACTTGAAAACATATTATGCTTTGAGTATTAAAGTATTTGATTCCAATTAGATAATACTTTTTTTATTTGATTATAGAAGTTAATATAATACGGTTACATGTAAATTTAAAAAGTGACACATTTAAAATTTGCAAAATAACTCATACAATATCAATATTATCACAAATAGTGTTAAAAATTTACAAAATAACTCATACGAAGTGTCAAAAAATTTACATGTAAATCAATCAAAATTTATCGATTTAATAAGTTAGAATGCAGTCTACACTTAATGAGTACATAAATGACTTCTAGAATTAGACAAACAACATTCGTAAGGAAAACATTTCTATTATTGAGAAAAGAAATATAGCATTAGAAAATTAGAAAACAACACAATATATATATTTATTTTTAATTTCAGGAGTCGACCCGTTTGATCTGGTCGGTTGTTATGACATATGAAGTTGTTTTCTTTGATAGCAAATAGAAAAGGACAAGGTGTCCAAATAATTCAATTACTGTTGGAGTGTCCAACTCTATCTATACATTATGACTATTCATGAGTTACCTATTTGTTAGGTTATATAGCGTGTTCGGTAAAATTAGATGTTTTAGTGATAGTTAGCTATTTTACTAGCTATTAGCAGTTGTACTATTGATTAGCTGTGACCAATTAGTGGTTAGTGGTTAGTTGTTTAATTACCGATTTGAAGTAAATGTGTTTAGTAAATAAAACTGTTCAAGTAACATATTTATGTAAAATAACTAAAAACGGCACAATAAATAAAGATTTTTAGTAAATAAAAAGAATAATTTTATAATTTGCAATATAAACACTAGGTAGAGGCTCTTAAAAGCTACTGTCATTAACTTTTGAAAAACACTACATAAACTTTTAACCACTACCTCATTCACTGCTTTACCGAATACTTTTAAGTAGTGATTCACAACATTTTAGCCACTATAAATCACTAACCTCTATACTTCAACCTCTATTACCGAACACAACCATAATAGCAGACCATGTATGGATCTAATGTCTGGAAAATCAGACTACAATGTTTTGGATATGAATAAGTATAAATTTTATTGTTGTTGATGCATTTCCTATTTTATTGAAACCTGCTAATCTTTGTTCTTAATTGGTCTTGCTAAAAACATATATATATATATATATATATATATATATATATATATATATAAAACAAAAGAAAATAATAGTTTATCAAAAATGCTGAATTAACTTATCGTGCTTGGAAAGACACATAATAAGGTTGGGATTTCAAATGTTACAAACTTGATGAAAGTTGAGCTGACTATCGATCATTAGGGATATAACTTTATCAACATATATGTTTTGCATTCGTAAGCTTGAACTCGAAATATTATCTTAGAGAAATAAATACAGTCAGCTTTCAGATTTATAAATATAGGAGGATCCAATGGTGGAATGACAACTAAGCATAATAAAAGGGATGGCCGAATGAGGTATTATTTCAGATTTACAAATCTTATTTAATCTCTTCATTATTTTTTTAACGTTTTTGATTTGGAATTATCATTCGAATATTTGTACGCTGCACATTACCTTTTTTTTTTAAAAAAAAAAGGCAAAGAAAAGAAAGGGAAGCGACTTTAGCCCCCATAAGTCCCGAGCAATGTCACAAGCAAATTTCAAAGGAGAAACAATGAATTGAAGCTTGTACAGTATGTGGAAAAACCAGTGAAATAGAGTGGGCTGGCCTAAGGTGGACCCTCAAAATCCGGAAGCCCAGTTGAAGAAACTAATGGGCCAAAAACTTATTCTGTCGGCCCAAGATTGACCTCTTTTTATTTTGAGGGGGGTAAAGAAAAATGCAAAGAATCATGTGTGCAGAATTTGAACATAAATATCTGATAATAACTTTGGAAAATTTTACTGGATGAATCAGCTAGTTTGACACCTAAAATCACGTTGAGTTGGCAATTAACAACATACATCTTCTATTGTTAAAGTATAAATCTATTCTTATACCTTCAAATATTTGCTTAAGTTTTTAGTTGAGTGGTTCTTGAGCATGTTATTAAAACTTTTCTAAGCATGAGATTTTGAGTTCAAATCTTAGCAATTCTCATATTAATTTATTGCGCAAGGTAGGAGGAGCCTTTGCATCTAAGTTTTAGCCCAAAGAGTATTTGTGTGAGATAACGTATTAGAGTATAAACTTGTTTCTAAGCCTTCAACCATTAACTTGTGAATGGCATTAGTATCTTCTCTCCCCATGAGTAGGTTGAGTAGAAAATATCAAAATATGCAATTGGACGCTGAATACGCAACACGCACGAAGTTGAGCACCCGAAAAGCCACACCGTAGGCTGTTGCTGATAAGCTGAAACAGTTGGGTGGAGTTATGAATGTGAGCCAAAGCCAATGAAGAATAATAATCCTTGTTTTTCAGCTCTTGGCGGTGGCCGCACTGCTAATGCCTGTCCATCCACTACGTCCCTTACTTTGCTGACTAATATCTGTCCCATCCAAAAGCAAAAGCAATTTCAATTCAGATTCATATTTTGTAGAAGAAGAAATTCTGGATAATTTCTTCTTCACTAGGAATCTTAATTGTAGTAATGAATATAAAGAAAATAGTAGTATTCATAAAACTTAAGTAACCTTGTTTAAAAGATCGATGTTATTCGATCTCTACTTCTCCATCATAATAAAATTAAACAGGTTTATTTTTGGATGACCTAATAAAAAGACACATTCAGTTCTGACTTGGGAAAGTTACTATATCCAAGTAATGCATTCAAATCATGACATTTATACACTAGAATAGAGTTTCAGGATGAATTAAAAATTTTGAATTTGTCACTCTTTTTTTTCAATTTTTATATCATAAATTATATATATATATATATATATATATATATATATATATATATATATATATATAAACTGTTTTATATTTCTAGGAATATTCTCTGTTATGAAGATACACATTTCTATTTCAATGGATCCGTAATTTAAACACATCTCAATATCTTTTTTAAAGTTCAATCTTTCGAATTTTTAGATACAAATAATAATTTAATATGATTACAACACAAAAAAGAAAAAACCGGCCTTAATGTTAATTATTAAACAAAAAAGCCAGAATTCATTATGTAGTATTTGTAAACAGCAAAAGCTAAAAACAATCAGGATTCGTAGAATGGAAAAAAGGAGTGGACAAGGGGGGGACACGTAGGGATGACAGGAATGGGTAACAGAACTACAGATGCAGCGAAACGAAGCCGCTTGAGGACACGCGTCAAGAGAAGATGAATTGAGGAGAGGTCACCTTATATTTGATTTGAATTCAGCAAACCCGATCACGCCACCTCAATCTCATCCATCCTCTATCGCTTACAGTTGCGGTTCTCCCATTCTCATCCATCCCCATCCTCAACCTCACCCTCATCTCACACGCCTTTCGTGTCTTTTGTGATCAGAAACACACACTGATGATATTTGGTGAAGAGTTTTTTAAATTTAAAAAAAACTATTTAAAATATTAAGTATTCAACTTTAATCATTGTTAATACAACAAGAACTGCTTAGAATATTAGTTGCTCCACTTTGATCATTATCGTAATCCTATTTCCTTTGTGTTTCTATTCTCCAAGTCATTATTGCCTCAATTCAGTGTTTTCAAATATGTTAATAGTACTATTTTGAACTAATTGAGAACGTCCGTTATTATTTCAATTTTAACTCTAACAATCAATCATAACATTAACATACATATGTACTCATATCAAATCAATGGCCGTTCACATCCATATTCCTTTTCCCCACTTTCGTTTTCTTGTGGATATGATGTGCACTTACTATGTGCATTGTGTAAAGCATCATTGCCTTCCCCAAATAATTATTTTTGCAAAAAGGAAGAATTTAATTAGTGATAATTAATTTTCCCTAAGACACTTATATACATATTGAACATTGATTGTTGGACTAATTCAATGACCGTCTCTTTTGTGTCTTTAACTTCCTCATCTATTCTGTTTAGTTGAATATCTTTAAGAACTACTTTAAAATAACTTAATAATGTTGCATCTTTGTTTAAAAAAAAGCCTTTATGAGATTAATTTTTATTGGTCAATTAGGCATATTATTAAATACTACTTACCTTTGACCGCTCTAGCTTTCACCACAAAAGCCAACTTAGATAGACAAATTGTGAATTATCTATTTATCTACAACGTTATGCGGATAAAAAAAAACTTTGAATTCTTACACACTGTTAAATAATCAATGTTTATGTTTTGAATAAAATTGTCTTGTAATATACATACGAGGTGAGGAACCCAAACAAAACATTGTTGAAATTTATATTGTTAAATCATAGTTCGACTTAGGCCCGAAGGTTTGTTATTCATGCAATTTTACAAACAAAAATGACGGTCCAAACAAAAAATTGATGAAAATAGAGGCTAGTAAGTAGTACTTGGCTAGAGTAATGTATTTCCTTCACATCAAACTAAGTTAAATCATTATTGTCATGTTTTTCCCCTCCTCTATGATAACCTCATTCTCATAGCTCATCATGCATGTATGTGGATGAAATGAAGGTTTGATTCAGTTGGAGGAGTAAAAAACCAAACGAAACATGCACATATAATTGTCGTAGGAGAGACAAGACAACGATAACATATGTATGATGCAAATTTAAAAAAGGTTTCTAACTTGAACTTGGCTTGGATTCCTGGTCATATTCACACATGTAGGGCTCGAAGTGGCTGCATCTTTGATGATTATTGCAACACTCTGACTAGTCAGTAGTCACTGCCCATCCAGGGCGGCATTCTATCTCAATTGCTTAAATATTTTTCTAGTTATTAACACTCGAGATGAATTATATGATGTTGAGAATACAATGTTGTTTTTTTGAGGTCTCTTTTGGGTTTTTTTTTTTTAAAAAAATTTGTATAAATCCTTTTTGTTAAGGATCTGAGAACTAAGCACGTTTATATAATAAATGGATTGGAATTAACTCAATCGTTCATGCTATCTTTAATTTGTTGTTGGACGCTCCACTTCGATTCACTCAAGTCAAATTACTTTTGACCTAATAAGGGGCAAACTTCTTCTATTACAAATTTGATGGGTGATTATGGATGATGTATATTAGTTCTTCAAACAATATAGTTGAAAAGTCTGTGCGTCTCCCATGGCTGTATCTTTCTTTTTCTTTTCAATCGTGAAGTTTCTGAGGAGTACAAACAAACCTGCTCAGAAGAATTCATCATAGAGCGAGGCTGTTGGTTTCTGATCAATGATTGCATTGGCAGGCATACATGAATTAGAGAAGAATATGCTTTGGAGGGGTGCCTTGGTCGTTGTGGTAGAAAAGCATCAATGTTCAGAATATGCTTTATTACAGTCCGGGCTCCATAAAAACACTCTCGTGATTCATCATATATAGTAGTACATCTATGGTCGGTCTAGACGAAGTAATAAGATATGGATACATCGTCTCTACCAATACAAGTTGATTCAAGTGGTTTAACGACATTTATTCACAAACAGTATACTCTATATATTTCAGGCCTTTTCAATTTCATTTAATAATTATTGTCACTTAGATGGCTAAAGAGAATATATATAGCGTAAATGGTTTCTTTTTTCCGAGACTTCTCTTTTATTGTTCAAGCTAGACAATCAATGAAGTGTAGGCATCCTTGTTTAGTTCATTATTTTGTCCAAGGAGAGCAGCAATTTGTTTCAATCTTTAATTTGATCTCCATTTTATTAAAGTCAAATTATTGTTAATATAAAAGAGATACAGTTCTTTCACCATAAATTTTCTTCATATATAAAAGTCGAATATGAAATTTAAAAAAAAAAATCAAACTTTTGGACTAATCCTTATTCACAGAAGAGAATAAATAAACTCAATAAAAAAATTATAATTTTGAGTGTACATGTATGATAATTTTTTAAAATTTTAAATTATTTATTTTACTGAAATCAAATTACTATTTATTCAATAAAAAATAAAAACCTCTTTATTATAAGTTTTTTATATTCATAACACCCGAACTTGAAATATTTTCTAAAAAAAAAAAACGCTGGGCCATGTATGAGCACCATCATGTGTACATTGAAACTGTGCACCGCAACTTTTTTTTATAAAAAGGTTGCAGGCTCCTTGAGTACACCCCAGAACATTCAGTTACACTACACACTGACTAGGAAGAGGGGCAGAAATAAGATAGAGAGAGCGAGAGAGAGAGAGAGACAGAGGGTCAGAGAGGCAAAATGAAGGGCGGGTTGTACGGAGCGTTGCGAATGAAGAGGGTGAAGTCATCCTCATACTGCTGGAGAGAGGAGAAACGATGCGTGTGGTGGGTTGAGAAGTACTTCAAAGACTGCCTTTGCAATTTCAGAGACGAACTCTCATTTGCTTGTGGCCTCTTCAGTTTGGTGGCTTGGGGTGTGGCTGAAGTCCCTCAAATCATCACCAATTTCCGCACCAAGTCTAGCCACGGCGTCTCTCTCCTCTTCCTCCTCACTTGGGTCGTCGGGTACGTATGTATAATAACAATCATCATAGAATCTATCTTTCTGAGTAGGACGGTCTGCATCTGATTCTCTCCAGATTCCTAAACGTAAAAACACGCACTTTGTTGTGGCATTATACTCTCAATTACTAAATTTTGGTGTTTAAGATCATTTCTTTTGATTTTCTCTTCAGGGATATCTTTAATTTGGTGGGGTGTCTACTGGAGCCGGCAACGGTGAGAAACCTTCACCCATAACTAGTCCCATTTTCTGCACCCTATTAACTTGTTCCATTTTTCTTTCCTAGTTTATTCAATTCACTACAATTACGTCACAAAAGAACAAATTAAACCTCAAAAAACAAACAAAAGAACAGAACCTGAATGTTATTGCATGTCTTTTTTAATTTCAGTGAGAAAACTCCAAAATGGACCAACATTCTCTCGAGATGTACCTTAAAATCGACCATTATTTTATTTATTTGGGTATTAGATCCTCTATTTTATTGGAATCGAACAACTGTTAGCTTAATAAGAGATAGAACTTTCTTATCACAGATTGTCTCCATTCATAAGATTCAAACCCGATGTCGTATTTAAGAAAACAAATACCAAACTATTTGAACCGAGCTATGTTGGTAACTCGACCATTATCTCACCATATAAAAATTGGTGGATCTTCATTGGACCATTTCGTTCACTTTTTTTTTTCCCCCACCTTCACTTCTGTTCTTTTGTTTTCGCATGCACTATAGTCTTTATTCATCCTTGCTAGACCCTATTGCTTGTCTTTTGAATTTTCACTCAATATATATATTTTTAAAATACTGCTTTTAGTACTGACCAACATTTTTATTTTCTTCATGATGGATTTTGATTTTGTTTGTATGTGACATTTGCAGCTGCCCACTCAATTCTACACAGCTTTGGTATGTACTCACTCATTACTAACAACCTTTCTTGATGTTTTAACTTTTTCTTTCGTTGTAGATCAGCTTAATTTGATTTGAAGATCTTGTGAATCATGATTAATTTTTCCATTAATGTTAATATTTTCGTCCTTGTTTCTTGGAAGTGGAATATATAATATTCGTACCCCCTGCGCACTTAGGCAATCAATAATCCAAGATTACGATCTCTCTTTCCCAGCTATGATGTTAATATGATCTTCATGTGGAGACAAAATCTAGGTATTTTAGTAACTAGCTTAACTTAACCCCCAGTTATGACTTAGTCAATCAATGATCCAAGATTACGATATCGTCATGTGGGGACAACATTACCATATCTCTTTCCCAGTCAATCAATTTTAGTACTGATCATCACTGCACTGCAGGTTGGTTCATTTAGTTAATTAATTATTTCCTTTAATTACACTAAAGAGGCTAAATTATTTATTACAAACTTACGCTAATTCGGCTAAAGTTAATTAATTGACGATGAAAGGCCAAAAAAAAGAATAAGATAAAAAAATATATTAATTAATTTTTTTTTTATAGAGGATAGGTATCAAACTTTAGGTGATAACTGACAAGTGGCTAATTTTTCATGAGGTGAGTGGCCACCTTCCTTGTATTGTATACAGAATGAAAGCTACCACTTTGGTTGATGTGTCCATTAATGTATAAATGCAAGGAAAGTTGGCTGTAATTTTGGCCTTAATTAACAGCAGTGAACTAGATTCATTCACAGTACGTTCTGAGTAACGACAATATAATTCTGACCTAATGTATGAATTTCACTGACCATTTTTCTTTTGTTTTAAAACGTTGGACAGCTTTACACAACAAGCACAGTAGTGCTGGTGTTGCAGAGCTTGTATTATGACCACTTCTACACTTGGTGGAAATGTCGTCATAATAGACCTCATCAAGAGGTATATATCACCTACCTGTCATCATCATGCCCTTATTTGTCTTTTTCCATTTATCATTTGTAGCTTTTGGTCAGTGTACATTTATCATTTGTAGCTTTTGGCCAGTGTACATTGTCAAGCTTTTTTTTGTTTTACCCTGAAAAGGGCATGGATTTTCGGCACTTATACAAGCCAGGAGATCGATTAGGTAGATAGTACTCAAAAAACAAAAACAAAAAAAAATGATAGGATTTTTGGTGGTTGTAGGTTGAGGAAGAGAAAAAGCCATTGAATCCAAAGCCAACAAATCAGTCAGGCATACCAATCCCGAGCACCCCAGCGAGGGCCTCACCACGCAGAGAATTCTACTACATGTAGGTTACGTTACATTACATTACGTTACTAGATTGTTCTGTTTTTCTCTTCTCCAAAATTTGTACAGATCATTATGTCTTGGTGCACTGTTGTCATTATTATTATGAGATATGTAGAGCATCCACATGTATTTGGCAACTAGCATATGTCATCCAATAGCTCACTTGTATGTGCGTGAATGAAATGAAATGAAATGCAGGTCGGCGAGGTCTCTAGCAGGAAGCGACACGCCCCCATTTCGATCTTATCTAAGGGCTGGTCCCAGAAGTGGTCCTTCTGCGTTAGGCCACGATGACCACTCGTCTTCGGACGATGAGGAGACCACTCCCATCCCTATTCCTGGCAATGGGAGGAAGACCGCCTCAAGCCAACCCAGACAAATACCGCGCCCTGTAAGTTACATTTTCTGTTCCTAATTAGCCACGGTCTTGGTTGGTTTTTGTTCCGTACCATTGTGACACTAGTTAGATTTTTCTGGCAGGACCATGACTGAACAAGTAGGCATGGCCTTAAGGGCCAGAAGAAAGAAAACAATCAACAATCATTTTCATAATCACCTCTTTAACCTGTAATTTTAGTGCTGTCTGGTTATTAATACCAAAAAGTGGTTTGTCTTGTCCCCAATAGAACCCGGGCCACCAGTGTAGTTGGTGTTTTTAGAGCCCCCACCTCCACTTTTCTAGAATGTCTTTGGAAGGTCTTGGAGATTTGGATTTGTTTAGATAGACATGATGCTGACTAAGAGGCTCTTTCCAATTCACACAAACACCCTTTTAGACGATTATTCAATTCGCACAAATACCCTTCTAGACAATCCTTTGTGAACCACAAAGACTTGTGTAACATGGTTCGTAGAGACGAGGTGTGAGATCATTTATGTGCATACACTGAGCCTAACTTTGGACCCAATTCTTTTATCTCGCATCTCAGGGTAGGTGTTGGATGAGATTGTTGTGCCCAATGATTGAGTGATAGGATTGCATTGTAGCATGTCATTGTTGGAGAAAATCATGAGGTGAATTTGCCATGCCATCAAGCTGATAAATTGATACCTAAAAAGAAAAAATGTAATCTAGAACTTAAAACTCACTTTCCTAGCAGAGAAAAAAGGCCAATCAATCAGTAGTCACGTTATACCCCTACAATGTGGAATATGGTTATGTTAATGTTAAGTGGACTTATACTTCAATCAAGAATGCTCCTGATTGCCTAAATTTCTCAGGATGATTAAGAAGGTTCTTATTCCAAATTCCGGTTCTTAGCCTACAGTAAAGACACAATCCATACCTCTTGAGTTCTAGACTCTGCAGCTAACATTTCTTTTGGTACTTGCGCTGGACAGACTGCTCGAGGAGCGATGCTGGCAGCATCTGTCAACTTGCCGATTCAGGGGAATGCACTTTCAGATGCCTTCATAGGCCTTACAGGGAGGAGGATGTTAAGTGTATGTCGTCTGTAATGTCCCACAATTCACGACTCCATTTTTGGCGGAGTATAATATGATATGACTAGTTTGTTGAATGTATACATACAGGAACACAGTTTTGAGCAGAATGCTTTCGGTCAGTGGTTGGGATGGTTGATGGCTGCCATTTACATGGGTGGCCGGATTCCTCAGATTGTCTTGAATGTGAGTGTTTCTTTGTCCCACAATATCATTTCTCCTTTTAATATCCAATTTCTGTAGGAACACTTAAATTATTTTGCTCCTGCAACTGGTTACTAATAAAAATTGTTGGTCTTTTTGCTGACCAGATTAAGAGAGGGAGTGTGGAGGTAATAATCGTAGTAGTATTATTTCAACATATGTAAACGCTCAACTCACAGGTTTGTTGCTGTTACATTGTCTGGATAATTAACTGTGGTTTGCATATTAATTCATGTAGGGCCTGAATCCTTGGATGTTCATATTTGCGCTTATCGCTAATACCACCTATGTTGGAAGGTACATCCTCTTCTCATCCACCACTCCTCCGGACCGGGGGGGGGGGGGGGACCCTCTGTTCTTTTTTTCTACTAAAATTGCTAATACGGGCAAATGCAGCATTGTGATAAGAACTACAGAATGGGAGAAGATCAGAGCTAACATGCCGTGGTTGCTGGATGCAGTAGTTTGTGTGGTGCTCGACTTATTTGTATCCTTTTACGTTGATCTGAATGTTCTATTTCCTGTGTTCATATGTGATCCCCCCCCCCCCCAAAAAAAAAAAAGTTAGGTTTGCCTTGACAGAAGTTGTGATGTAGATAATCATGCAGTTTGTGTATTACAAATACTGGAGGAAGAATTCACGGGAAGAAGATCAATACTACTACTATGAGGCAGCTGGGAAAGCTATTGTTTCCTAAAAAGTACTGTCAAGTTTGGCTGTGTGCGTGCTAGTACATAAAAATGGCAAGAGTACTGAATTTTGTTTTCCTGTATGTTTCGCAAAGAGTTGATAGTTGTATGCTCATTTCGTGTATTTAATGACATTATTGACGATGCTAGTGGCATTGGATTTGATCATAGCTAATGCTAACTTACATGCTTGCATAACAACCCATAGCTTCACTTTTTTGGTTTTCTTCTTCACATAAATACGCATTTTTTTTTGGTGAGAAAGCCGCGATCTTTGGTACTGTCAGTACGCTCCCCTATTTCACCGAGAAAATAGATCTGTTGTATAAGATTGCTTTAATCTGTTTGGTATCTCTGTTCTTTCTTTCCAAGGATGAATGCTGTCATTCTTTCCCTTACGAGGAATACGGTGATGTGCCCCCCTGACTTTATGGACGCAAGTTATTTTTCAGTTATACGATGTCAGAAATGTGGTAGCCGACTTTTAATATTATGGACCCTTTTAATACAGGCTCTGGCTTTGGTAGCCTGTAGCATTTGTCTCTGGCATTTTTCGATATTCTTAGAGGCAGTAATCTATCTATGATTGACTTAATTAAAGAACAGAGAAGCTTATTTTGACACTTAACCATGCAATGATGAAGTACAGCAAAGGCTGTGTGGAAATGCAACATCGATAATAGAAGTGAAATGTCTGAGAGGAAGGTGAGCTAACAAGGATCTTCTCGGATTTTGGCCAACCACAATCCATAATTCATCGAATCATTGCTAATTTGGTTTCTTCCGACTTATCCCCTACAAATAATCCATTCCATTCCAGATATTGCACAACAAATTCAGAGCAAGATCTGTTTGAAATACAATATCTAACTTCTATATCACACATATTGCTCAATTGCCTTCCCCTAACATGGCAACTTCAAGGCACTGCTTCATCTTATCAGCGATTCTCTCCCTCATACTCTCGAGCTTCCAGATGAGCTTTGCAGCGCGACATCTTCTCCAAACAGTACTTCCTCCGATCCCGCCCATGCCAACAATGAGCATGTCTCCGATGCCAGCACTTCCAAGTTCCAACACAGCCACGAGCTACACTGCCACCAATGCCAGCAGTCCCAAAACTACGAAAAGTAACAAGTTTGCCGCCACTGCCAGCTCCCGGTAATCTGCCACAGCCTGGAGCCATGCCACCACTTCCTGGTGCCGCTGTTCTGCCCACAATGCCGGCTGCCACAACTCTGCCAAAGCTTGGGACTCTGCCACCCCTGCCCTCCCGAAGGCCACTTTGCCACCAATGCCATCCACGCCTTCTGCTCCGCCTCCTAAGGTTATTCTTGTTGACTCTTTCCTTGTGTAACTTGTGTAAGGTTTTGATGATGTCAAACACAAATGTATTAGTCCTTATAATGATTTTATGCTTTGATTGGCTAATAAAGTTGGTTGAGAACAGTGATTAAGAACAGAGCTTGTACGATCAGTTGAAGTTCCAGAAACAGGTTCTAACCGCAATACTTCAAGTCCAAGAACAACATGAAGTTTCAGGAACAAGCTTCAGGAACAGTTCTTAGCAGTATCAAGGTTGTTGACATTGCAAGTCACCTGCTTCATCAACAAGAAGTCATGGGTTTAGTAGAATTTTTTCTTTATTAGACTTCTGTTAATATGCCAGTGAGAAGATCCCAATTTCATGTTCGCTTTTGAAAAATCTTTTTGACACTCTGGGAACAGGTCCTGATCCTGACTGGGAACAGTTCCTGGTAAAGCACCCTGAGTGTTCTCAGCAAACATCTGGCAAAAGATTTTACAATCCGGTTCTATTTTTGGGTTGATGATTTTTGCTACTTGATAAAGTTTTTTTTACTGCAACCCAACAGATTTTCAAACTTAAAATCTCTAATTTTTTTTGGGATAAGATTTGGATAAGGCTATTTTTAGCAAAGTCCTATTTTTAGCAAAGGCTATCTTATCTTCCTTCTCCTATTTTTAGCAAAGTCATAAGATTGTGGAAAAGGCTGGAAGATGGCTGCTGGTCCTTATTTCACGAGAGTAGTGAAAGAAGCGCAGCCACAAATACTCTCAACTAGCCGTTTTATTTTAAGCTATAAAAAGGAGTTTTTGCCAACGTTTTTCAACAGTGGTTTTTCCAGATTGTGTGAATCCTTTACTGAGCAAATATTCAGAGTGAAATATCTGGAAAAGAGAGCAAAAATTGAGTCTTCCTCATTGGCATACTAGGCGCATCATTGTACCTTACACTTGCTTTATTAGAAGTTGTTAAGTAAGGTGTGTTCTTCTTATTATTGTAACAGAATAGAGTTGTCCTCAGTCTAAGGTGACTAAGGACGTGGGGTGATTGTCTAGGGTAGACAATTACGTGTTGTTGCAAGTTGTAACGTGGAGTTACTTTTGTAACGTGTTCAGCCCGTTAGTAGAATTTTTGTGAAAATCCTACAGAGGTAGGTCGTGGTTTTCCCACCTCAGATGGGCTAGAGGTGGTTTTCCACGTAAAAATCGTGTGTCTTCATTCTTATTTTTGCATTCATTCTTACCTCAAACACAGTACGAAAGCTTGGTAGGAACAGTTCCCTGCTAACCATACGTTGTTCAGGAACTGTTCTCCACGAGTGTTTTCACAAGTGCGAAAATTTGTCACACACAATTCACCCCCCCTCTTGTGTGAGTAACCTCATAAATACAACAATTCTGCCTCCCCTCCCAGCTATGCCAACTGCCACCATCCCTCCCTTTGCTTCAAACTCCATCTCAGTAACTAAAAGCCCAGGAACGAATACCTGCTCTCTATATGGAGGCACCCATATCCGAGATTGTATTTTGCGTTCTATTATTTGCTTGTTTTTTTCATTTCTTATGCGGTTTCCAGTTCCATGAGTTCTGAGAGTGACAGGTCAATTTTTTTGCTTTTGATAGTTCTCTTTTGTGTTTGTGTTTGGGCATATTTTTTGTGTAATATAGACAACATCTTTTTCTTATGCCTTCTCCTCTGAGTAATGTGTATGGAACTAGACGACTCCAATTATGAAATCAAAAACATTACAAGGAAGCTGTAAAGAACCACTCAACTTTCAAACAAAAGCAATCCCCAAAAACGCTCTTATTTCACAAAGACATGCTAATCAGAGTTTCATTAATGAATTACACGCAACCGACGACAAAACAACACACAGCAACATTCACATTACATGTAATAGAAGCAATTTCCTCTGCTACATACAAGGAGGTGAAAAAACACAAGAACTAACAATTTTGATTGCAAAGGATCAAAAAGAATTGATGTATGTGAAAACAAAGATTACCATGACAACGATCCAGGTAGGAGAAACGTAAGAAGCACGAAAAAGAGAAGAATGAAAAGAAGATTCTGGAGGAGGGAATCTTGTCCGTGACTCTGTACCCCATGCTCACGAGCTCCCTCAACAGTCTGCGAGTACCCATATGTAAACCCATGCGCTTGCGCAGCTCCATACATCGTAACTTCCGGAAATCCATTCAACTGAAAACTGGACAATGATGGGAAAAGCCCACCAAACCCAGCAGACATAGTCATATTCCCAAATGATGCACTCGCCATAGGCATAAAAGCCCCCAAAAACCCGAACCCAAGACTCGAAAAATAGCTGTGATCGGGTGGAGGGGCAGTTTCAGGGCGCCTTCCAGAGGGGCGGTTAGGAATATCAACACCTGGGACAGACTGCGATCTTGGATCAATGGCGGGTTTACCTCTTCCATAGAGAGGAATGAGTTCATTTTCGCCGATAAGAGCTTTACAAACGGGGCATTCTTGGGACTGGGAATGAAGGTGGAGCCATTTGCATAGACATGGCCAGCAAAAGAGGTGCCCGCATAGTGTAACAACTGGGTCTTGGGCTAACTCGAAGCAAATGTTGCACTCAAAATCACCCGTTTCGTTGATATTGCTTCCTTCTTTACCGCTTGAACTGGTGGAGTTTGATGTCGATTCCTCCAACCCACCCCCCATTATTTTCAAAAATTAAAGACACCCGCCAAAATTCATCCCTTGTAAATCGATCACACAATGAAATTAATTCAAAGGAACTGTATCAATGTTAGATCAACTAATTAACCACTATCATGAAAAAGAATTGCGTACCTGTGATAGCGGAATGGAGAGGAAGATGAGCGAAGAGCATGAATCCAAGAGATTAGTGTGATGATTAGTGTGAGAATCCGAATTTGGAGGGGGGTTGGATTTAAATATGCTCTAATATGAGCAGGAAGCGGTCAAATGAAACGAGGCGCGCAAAAAGGGGGAGTTTCTGTTGACAGTTGACAGTTGACAACCTTTGGGCTGATCTTTTTCTATCAGTTAAGTTAGTTGCTGTCGTGGGCTTTACCTAAAAAGGGCTTAACCCAACATGTTGTCTGGTTGCTAAATTTTGAGGCCAAATTTCACTACTGATTAATCTAATAGTTTTTTTAGTTTTTTTTTAATCACAGTCACCTTTAAATAAACTATTAATCACTCTAAAATTATTTTATAAAATTCATACAAAATTACTTTATTCGTCATGGTTAAAACACTATGATTATAAAAATCATCTGCATCTTAGGATCTGGATATGTAAAAAGGGAAAGACATAGGACATTCTATATTATACTTGTGGATATAGATATTCTTATAAGCCATATATTATATATTATCTACTTTTTTTTGTAAGAAAGGTAAGGCAATACAATCTAGGACGCCCTTCTCTCAAGGGTTCATCCTAAATTATCCTCCTTGAGGACACAAAGGAGGTCCCTAGGCGGAACCGAAGGCCACAACCTCTTAGTATCCATAGTCAGCCCACACTTGGCCAGCCAGTCGGCGGCCCTACTTCCTTCTCTAAAAGTGTGGTTCATGCTAACATTGTTGAATTGAGTGATAAAGGTAGTGATGTCATGAACTATCATTTGTATTTCCCATAGTGTATGAATTTTTCCTTGGACTACTTGTATGAGGATACTATTATCTCCTTCGATTTGCATATCTGTAAATCCTGCACATATGGCTGCTTGTATTCCATTGCACATGGTTGTGGCCGCGGCAACTAGGACTGAAGCTGCTCCTAGGTGAAATGCTTCTGCATGGATGAATCTTCCTTTCCAGTCACGGATAATGAATCCTCCAGCTGCTCCATGCGAACTTTTAGATCCGTCAAAGTTGATTTGAACGAATCCTCCATGAGGCTTCTGCCACGAGATCCATCTGGTTTGCTTATGGTTGAGATTTGGGGTGGTTGATCAGTGTGAAAAAAAAAGAATTTGAAAATTTATGTCTTATACGCCATTCGGCGTTGGCACATTTCGCTTGAATAAGGGAGTCAGGTGGACTAGCATCTTCATTCCGAAATACTTTATTATTTCTGGTCTTCCACATGCTCCACAGGAGTGCAACAATTCTGTTGAGCATAGTGGCATCCAAAGACCGTTTTATGTGAGAAAGCCAGTTTGGTAGCGTGGTCGGAGAGCGAGGAACATTAGTTGTGATACAGTTGTGATCACGAGCTAGTTGCCATATAAGGTGAGCACTCGGGCATCGTAAAAATAGATGCTCATCGTCCTCAATAGCAGTTTGACAATGGGGGCAATAAGGGTCAACATCCAAGCCCCTAGCAAACAAACATTCTCGAGTTGGTAATGAATTGTAACGCCCCCAATGGCTAATGTTGGTTACCCTAACTAACCATGATTTTATTAATTTGTAGCGGAAGAATGGAGGCATTACCGTCGTTCCGTGATGGGACAAAGCTAACTGGCTTACTAACTTTAGAATGAAATAAATATTTGTTCCCTCATGCAAATCATAATATGCGTGGTAACTTAGCACATCCATCCTAAACTCTATTGACCTCAAAGATTCAAACGTACAACTATATATAATTTTCCGAGGGCTACCTACCATCACTGTGAGCATTTGGCTACCTACCCTACAGCTCTTGTTTGTTTCTTGGTGCCTTCTGTCCTGCTAGGACGATGAGAGGTTCATGGATCCCATACCTAAAACAAAACATGAAAACATGCGAATGGTGAGTCGAAACTCAATACGTACATTCCCATGCAGTAAAATAAGTTAGAGGTGGAATTAGTTGGGTCGGCCGCATTTCAAAATATTTTGTTTTGCAAACAGGAGAGAGAGAATGTATAAGTAAAATTGATTTGCTGATTCTTATTTGAAAGTGGATCCCTTGGTCGATGTACATCTTGAAAAGATCGTACTTTAGGTGCTCACCCCCCAGGCCGATCGAGAAGTCTGAGTTGACGCCGCGCGCGGGTATAATGGTCGACATAAGCTTTGATAATTGATGGGCATAAGCCCTGATGATAATTGGTTAGGCCACTTGTTTATGTGACAAAACATTGAGAACTTAGTTCATTAAATGAATCTTGTATTAATTTTTTTCATTGCTGAAAACACCGTGAGTTTTTGAATAACATAAGCAATGTACGTACCTGATTTTTGAAATTTCCTCTCGTGAAGAATGTGCGTTGGCAGCTTGAAGCGACAGATGTGGCCCCATTCCTGTTTTACATATGTAATTTCTTTTTTATTAGTATGAGATTACGAAATTTGATTGGACTTCTTGGTTTAATAACTAATTTGAAACCCTTGAGTTTCGTGCTAATCATTAACATGTAAAAAGTTATTGACTTGGCTTAATTATATTTTTGCTTCCATGCCTTTTCTTTATACTGCTAATTATTCGCTTAGTGAATGTCATAAACATGAAATGAGGTAATGACATTATCATCATATTATTCTGATAATTGATATAGGCTCGTTACTTATCGTTATTTTGTTAAACTATTAGTATTAGTCTCATTGTGGGTCATTGCTCAAAATACTATGTTTGCGATGACATAATTTAAATTATGGCTATTTTTATCTGAACTGTTATTAACGTTTTTAGTACCGTTACTGATTCTTTGCCTCACCACGTCATGGTATTAAGTAATATAACGACAACCACTACTATAGTCATAGCTCTAGAATGTTCTGTAGTAGCCTCAATCAAGGCATGAGCTCTTTTCCTAAAAACGTAACATGACGAACTCATATAATCGCATTTCGTCAAACATAACATTCCAATTAAAATCAATAACTCATAAAATACACATTTAGGATTTCTAACTCACAAAGTGTACTTCCAATGTTCATGAAACTTTATTACAATTCTGAAAATAATATGTATATTCGACCGTAAAATTGTCCCAATATTGTCCAATCCAATAGCTCCCAATAATCAAAACGTTAACCAATTTCAGCATAAATTCACTGGACATATTCAATCTAAAATTCATAACTTCGAACCCATATTGGGTGAATTCATATCATAATTATCAAGTCACGTCACTCAATTAGTTAAAAATATCCCAACTAAACATGAAATTGTACGGTTGGTTTCTACCAATTGACATTAGTGCTCCAACCTACTAAATCCTAAAATATCAAATTCCAAACTTTAAGTCAAAGAGTCAAGAATTACTCACCTTGAATTTGTTTTAGAACCCGAAACCATGATCTCTTCTTCCTCCTCCTCCTTTCTTTCTTTCTCTTCTCTCTTCTTTCTTCTTCTCTCTTCTCTTCTTCTTTCTCTCTCCTCTCTTTCCCCCTCCCTCTGCCGTGTGTGTGTGGCGTGAAGCCAGCCCCCCTTCCATATATGTAGGGGCAAAAAGGGGGGGAAATCTTTGATTTGGGGCTGGTCAAACCGCCATTGACCGGTCAAAGTCGATTTGGCCGGTCAAACAAACTTTGACCGTTGACTTTTTCAATTCTTTTTGTTTTTTTGAGAGAGTTTGCGATTTTAACAGATGTTCAATTATTCATTAACATTTTAATGAATTATTTGAGGAGTAATCAAAATTTATTTCGAGGCCATTCTGTCGATTCAACCTGCAATCATACAAATAGAAAATGCTGAATTGAAATGAAAAAATACTATATTGAAATGCGGGGCCCAACTTGATTAATTTGTAATTAAAATGATTTAATATAAATAATATGAATATTAGGGTTTGGCCATTACATGAATTGTGACGTATTTGCCATAGAAATATATTTAATTTAGGCATAATGTCTAGCTTTCAAATCCAGTTAAATTCCCACGAAGGGTTTTTGCACAAATCAAGCCCATGGGCAGCCCAAGTGGCAGTTTTGGTGGAGAAATCGCCACTATCAAAGAGTCCCCAACAGATCGAGTCAAGGATAGGGTCAGCCGGTATTGGGGTTGCCAATATCAGTTGAAGGCAGTTCGTACGTACCAGTTGTTGCAATCTTGGGACTTCCCAAGTCATATTTGGGAGGATGAACTGGGAAATGGTGAGGGTCGTATCCAAAATCGTGGTGTCGGTAATACACATTAGATCAGCTAGATTGCTTTGGTCACCAGAAATTAATGCAAGTACCATCACCAACAACCCATTGTAGACCTTTGCGAAATTGATGACGATTCCGTAGGATACACTTCCATGCCCAAGAATCAGTAGTACGGGGTTTAGCAGCAAAAAAATGTTTCGTGAAGAGGATATTTAGCCGTCATTTGTTCAAACCAGAGGCAGTCCTTATGAAATAGTTTCCATGTTAGTTTACTCAAAAAGGCGCTATTAACCGCCTCTGTCTTTCTTAGACCAAGTCCTCCAAGAGATTTTGGTCTGCATATCTTATCCCAAGCCACCATTGATAATCCTTTCTATGTATCCGATTTCTGCCAGAAAAAATTACGACTAATCTGGTCAATTTTCCTACTCGCGGAACATGGTAATTGAAAACACTGCATCGTATGTGTAGGCATGGATTCAAGATTTGTCTGAATTAATGCTACTCTGCCTGCTTTAGAGACATTCCTAGTTTTCTAGCTCTGAAGCTTGGTTGCCGTTTTGTTCACTAAATCCGCAAACGTATCATTTTTAGGTCGTCCTTTAAACACGGGGCAACCCAGATATTTGCCCAGATTGTCATGATGCTTAATATATATTATCTACTTGTATTTTCCATGTAGTTAAATTTAAATATGTGTCTGCTTGCATGACTTATTAGAGTACATGCTCTGAGAAGTATAATATAGAAACCAAAGAAATAATACAAGGTAGAAGGCTGGAAATTGGTTTGACATAAACGCAACAGATTTGAAATACATTGGTAGTATACCAATATGTTCATGTTGGCCATTGGTGTCAACTTTGAGTGTAGGTGTGTTCAATCCAAAGAATAACATGGTAATTGCTAGTCAAATATGCTCTAATCCATTTATAAATTTGTTTTCAAGCTGCTCAAATATGTTAACTGTGGGTCAAATCTGCTCCAACTTGTTCAAACATGTTCCAACCCGCTTTCTGGTAGTCAAATCTGCTTAAACCTCTAACCCGCTAACCATTCCTCGAATATATTCATAATAAATAGGTCCTCTATGACAACAAAGATTATCTGTATCTCTCGATTTGGATGTGTAAAAAGGGGCAGAAACATAATGGAGAAGGCTGGAAATAGGTTTTACATAAAGCCACTGGATTTGAAGTATAGTACTAATGTGCCATTTTGTCAATGTTGATGTCAACTGGTATCCACTTTGAGTGGTTACTGTCTTCAATCCAACGAATAAGGGCAGTCCGCAGTAGCATATGATTCTGGCGTAAGGTTGCGGGCAAAACGCCAAAATACAAGTGGTCTTTCAATTCCATCGTTTCGTACTAGATGCGAAAGAAGATGCCACGGGAATATCTCTCCTCAAACCTAAAAATCACTTGAAGTTGCCAAAATGATTTCAGCATCTAATGATTCTAAAATAGAGTACTGATAATGTGATATTCGATTTTATATTAATGTCATATGTGATAATTAAATGAGAAGTTTCGTCTTTTTTTTATTGTCAACAAAAAGTTTCACCTTAAAAAGTGATGAGATACTTTTACGATACACATTAAAGAATTAATTAAAATGAGTTATTATACTTTTAGTATAGTTTTTATTACAAATGTAATTCCCCGGATGATTATGTGAAAGATAAATTGTGATCATTTTTCTTTTAAATATAATTTTTTGTATTGTATATCTATTTGACTATTTAACGTAATTTTTGCATATGCGTAAAATACAGTAGGGATATTTATTATTATTCTTTTTTTATATCTACACATTACAAATATCAACTCCCGTGAACATATAAATATATTTGTTACTGTGGGTGTGAAATAGTATAGATATGAATGCATGATGTTTCAATATTAACACTCGCATAAATATATTTGTTATCTGTTGACCTACATGTGTACATTTATATTATGTATTTTCTAATACAATTTTATCAATTAATATGTTCATCCTAAAGGAAGTAACTCACACTCATACCTAAGAGTTTGTATTATAACCTTAGTATTTAAAGGTCTATAAATATGATAGGTAACATATACAGTTGAAAGTTAAAAACATACACAAATTAACTTTACTATTCGATGATATACCATTTTATATCCAATTTTTCAATAATAACACCATAGATCTTCGTCTTTAAACCCTATAAGTAGCGCATTTTGAAGAAAGAAATATTTTTTTAGAGGCTCAAGTGAAAATGGAGAACCATAAAAATAGAAATATAAATTAAAAAAATTATCATATATAATAATCGGGACTATATAATATATCTACACTGTCATATAAGAATTTGTACAATTAAACCGTAGTCTGGGTCGCTTGCTGTAAATAGGCACATCTCCCTTGGTTACTCCTCATAATCCGAGCTTATCGTATGAGGCTAAATATTGGAAATGACAACTTTATCCACTGGCTGACCTTACTGGAAAATAAAATATCGTGGGTGTCTACACCTGCCACGCGCACCACCGATGCCTTTTTATATATAAACTCGCTCCATCCATTCCGCCCTATCGATCACGGCGTCGGAGCCCCATCCCCACCGCCTTTTTGACCCAACCACCGTCTCTCTCCTCCAATCTCGTGGACTTAAATACACAGAATAACTCCCCTACCATTCATATTCTTCCACGCCGCCTTCTCTTCTCTTCTCGTGGGAGGAGAGGGATGGGGATCGAGCGTGTAATCTACTACTTCTCGGAGCACCCATCAATCGTAGGGTTCCGATGGAGCCCCAGCCAATCATGGGGGTCCACCTGGTCCTTCCTCATCACCTCAGTCGCCCTCTACATCCTCACATCCCTCACCCTCCACCTCCTCCTCTGCCTCCTCCTTCCACGGCGGCGGCCCATCCCACTAGGCCCGATCCCGGCCCTCCACTCCCTCGCGATGGCGCTCATCTCCTCCACCATCTTCGTCGGAATCCTTCTCTCCGCCGCCGCTGAGATCCGCGACACACGGTGGTTCTGGCGGCGGAGCAAGACCACCCCATTCCAATGGCTCCTCTGTTTTCCCCTGGGTACTCGGCCATCGGGTCGGGTCTTCTTCTGGTCATACATCTTCTACATCTCGCGGTTCCTCCTCCTCCTCCGAACCCTCTTCAGCCTCCTCCGCCGCCGCAGCCTCCCAACCCACCACCTCCTCAACCACTCCTTACTGATCTTCATGTCGTTCCTATGGCTCGAATTCTCGCAATCCTTCCAAGTTCTGGCCATCATATTCACCACGCTCATCTCCACCGTCGTCTATGGCTATCGCTTCTGGACCGCCATTGGACTGCCTAGTGCTTGCTTCCCATTCGTACTTAATTGCCAGATGCTGCTTCTGGGTTGCAATTTAATCTCCCATGTTGGGGTTCTTACATTGCATGTGATCAAAGGTGGGTGTAATGGGATTGGGGCTTGGGGGTTTAATTCAATCCTCAATGCCGCCATTTTGATGGTGTTCTTGAAATTCTATGTGAAAAATTATAAGAAAGTCAATGTCGCCTCTGGGTCAGAGAATCTGGCTAAAGCTAAGCTCAAGGATTTGTGACAGTGATGAAGATGGTGGCGCTGGAGATTCATTGAGTATTCGGTACTTTTTTTCTTTTTTTTTTTGGTGGTGATTTTTGTACGAATTTTGTTAAGTTCATATTGAGGTAGATGCAGATGCAGTAATATATGTGTGTAAATCTGATAGTTGAAGGTATGAGAAAGTAGCTTTGAGTTTTTGCTTCAATGGCTTCTTTTGAGTGGTTAGATCATAACTGGTGTGCATTGTTTCTACCGGGCATTAAAGACAATATCTTCCAAAATATCTCAATGTAATTAGCCCTATTTGATAACCAGCCGATTAGTTATTATTCACTGACGTAATTAGCAAATAAAAAGCTTATAGGATGGGTAACTGATAAAGTGGATAAATGTACAATCGTAGTTATTTTTTAGTGTACTTGGTCACAAGCAATGTGTAATTTCTCATTCAAGGGAAACTTGTAGATAGTGTGCCATAGCGTGGTTAGATATTTAGTAGCTCAATCACGATTGTTGTGTCGGCCCTTCACATTAGCTTAATTCACACGTTTAGATACGCATCGGGTGCCAAATATTTCATACCTTGGATACTAAGAAAGCATCATACTAACCTTGGGTTCGGGCATTCGCGTAAGACGTGATTCTCTGTCTCATGCGCAACCCCACATGCCCGACAGCTCGGGTCACCTTTTTTTTTTTTGGAAAAAAATGCACATTCGATAGATTAAAGCTCTGTTCTTTTCATTGGAAAATAAGGGTTGGTAAATAGGTGGAATTGATTGAGATTAATAGAAGTATGTTGAAGTTGCTATTTTGTTTGTTGAAGTAAGTTGAAGTTGGTATTTTTTTTTTTTTGATATGATGGGTAGAAGTTGGTTAATGAAAGAGTGAAAATAACCTTTTTTTGGGTTTAGTTTTTGACATAATATTTGTCATAATTTAAGAAGTAACTAAAATTTGGTAAATTTGTAGATTGCAGTTGTTTTAATAATTTAATGAAGTATTGTTGTAAATGCTAATATGTTAAAAACTTTTAAATTGTTCATGACTTTTTACATAAAAAATTATTTATGACATTTTTTTAATGTATACAAAGAGAAAAAAAATTTATGTGTAATTTTTACACACAGATTCACTCTCTCTCTCTCTCTCTCTCTATCTATCTATATATATATATATATATATATATATATATATATATATATAT
>JACYFF010031958.1:111129427-111202462 GCA_017589665.1 Selenicereus undatus
ATATATATATATATATTACTAATGATATTTTTTTGGCTGAAAATATAATTAATTTTTAAATGATAATTTATAAATTCTAATAATTTAAAGGAAATGGATTAAAATTGGTTAAAATTTATTTTTTTTTTATTAAAATAAATTCAAATAAATTAAAATGAATTAAAATTAATAAATTAAAATTTATCAATAAAAAGAACAGACCTTAACTGGAAAGATTCACTGAGCCAAGTACATGCATCTTTAACTATAACACTTAAACAATGCCAGGATGGAGACTTCACTATTATACCCCACATACAGATTGGTTATATATGAATTATGACTAGTAGGTGAGCCTCTTAAGTCTTGACACTGGTGGTCGTACGCTAAATGGGTAAGTTGTTTATTGGTTAATCAAAGGACCATTTGAATGAGGTGACGAATTAGACAAGTACTATTATTGTCGCAACTGAATTTTCCATGGCGGTGTGCCAACCAAATAAGCATAACTGTCATGTCAATCAGCATAGCCCACCACCTTTGAAAAATGAAATAATTTTCACCAGTGATTGCTGGCGAATTATTTTCATACAACAAAGTTATTGGAAATTGATGCAGACATGAATTAACGATGTTGCTCACCTTTATGCAGGAGGCTCGGAGGCTCACTTCATGTAGAAGAAAGTGGAGGTAGACTTGACAATCAGACAAATGGTAAAGCTTATCTTAAAGATTAATCAAACTTCTTCCTCTTTGCAAATTTGATTGATTCCTTGCTAATTATCAGTTTATCACACTATTGGGGCCACTCATCAATTTGAATTGAACTTTTATTCATCCTTTCAACTAATATTATATTTTGAGTTAAAATATTATTACATAGTGTGTAGGAACCAATTCAACCAAAAATTTAAGTTGATAGTCGAAAGCCGAGGAATAGGTTTATACTCTAACACACCCCTTCATGCGAATGCCTTTTGGACCTGAAGTATGGCTGCTACAAAGACTCCTCCTACTTTATGCAATAAATCAATATGGGGGTTGCTAAGATTCGAACTCGATACCTTTCAGTAAGAAAAACTCGGATATCATATTCAAAACCAACTCAACCAAAAGATTAAGTTGATAGTTGAAAGTCCAAGAATAAATTTATACTCTAATAGAATGATTAGGTATTTAATGAAACAAATAATCATGCCATTCCTTCTCTATGGTTATGTTGTTACCCTTGGGGCCGCACATATCAAATTGATGGATGCGGGTGATATTTCGCACTTGATTTGAACCCGATCTATTTTCACACATATAATCACGTTATGCATTTCGGTTATTATGGCTGTGACAGAACAAACTAGGCCCAGGCTTAGGAGACAATGAAAGAAGGGGACCGGGCCACCGCCAATTCAATGACAATGCTTACTTAGAGTATTTGGGGTACCTTTGGCACAACGGACTATTGTACCAAAGTCCACTATTCGGTTCTAGACATGAAGTCCAAACATTGGGGAATTGGGTAGATTTGGGCCTGTGATTCTGACCAATAAGTAGCCTTTGTTGGTAGTGGTAGTAAACTACCAATACAAAATGGATATCCGATTTTTTGTAAAGATCCCTCATACCGTGGGTTAAATTAAGAGTCTTACTCAGTGGAAAAAAAAGAAGGCAATAGGGTAGGTAGAAACTTAAGGATATCCAATCCACACAATTGAATATATATATATATATACAGATGCTCTGTATATAAAGGTATTATTCACCACCAGTACAAGTTGGTTCAAGTGGTTTGACATTTACTCTCCTTAAACAAGATATTGGGTTTGAGTCTTGTGAATGGAGAAAATTTGTGATTGGAGAGTTTTACCTTTATTGGGCCAACAATAACTCGACTCCAGTGAAATGAATGATCAAAAACCTAAAAAAAAAAAGTATTATTCACCATATGGGTGATCACAGTGTTGGGCAATACTTGCTCTAATCAAATGATATATTATAGAATCTTAATGTTGAGATTAATTAAGATTATTGGCTCATAATTTGACAACTTATAATTAACGAAGATTATTGGCTCAAATTTTTTGCTCATGCTATCTTTTATGAGAGTTAAGTTGACATGAGCAAATATTTCCATCATTATATGATTCAAACAACTGCACAAGTCATTCTATTATGGTGCCATGATTTGCACCTTTGTTTTGCTAATTTTCTAAATAATAGAGCAATTATTTATATTTCAATATTTTGATTATTTAGATATTAACATCAGTCACTTAAAACTAAACTCCTTTTAAATCGTATAGTAATAGTATAATCCTAGTAACACAAACTAATCTTGGTTAAAGGAAAAGGAGAAGCTATGAACTTAGAATATGTGAGCCGTCAACTTTTTTTGCAATATTTTTTTTTAAATAGTGTTAATTAGGACAGCGGCGCAGTGACTTGATTTAAAATTTTGAAGTGGTGTGATTCGATAATGCAATTACAAGCCATGTCTTGGATCTTTTGAATTTTGATGCATGCAAGACAACAAAGCTTTCGTAGTTGAAGGCACACCACTCAGACAATTGTCAATTTAATGTCTCTATCACCTAACTAGCATCATTTTAAATAGTATTTAGTATTTCGATCGAATCAATACACTAATCAGTTAATTTTTAATATTTGATAATCTAATATTTTGACTAGCATTTTCAAGTAGCATTTAATGTTTTAAGTAATGTTTCTGAAAAACTAATAGCATTAAGTTTTGGCATTTAGAAGTAGCGTTTCAAATTTTTTTGCTATAAAATATCCTTTGCAAATTTTATATTTAGAAATTGTCTATATTCTTTTATGTCAATTTACATTAATAAGTTAACCTAACAACTAAATTTACCGAATCCATTTATTTCAATTGTCCATCTAATTAAACAACTATCCACTAACATCTAAATTATAAACGATATCAGCTACCTAAACAGCTATCCACTACCTGAACCGTTGTCCGTTAATTAAACAGCTAATTTGGTCGAACAAGGCCTAATTAAACAAGCATTAAGCTATCATGATGAATTATGAATTTCCTAATTACCCCCCGCCCCTGACCAAACAAAAAAAAATTTCTAAATATTTTTATGTTTCCATTATTCTTTTTTAGTCTTAAATCCTCTATTTTATTAGAATCGAGCTATTGTTGTCCCAATAAGATCAGATACAATTCTCCCATCATAGATTTTCTCCATTCACAAGATTCGAACCCCGAGATCTTTCTTAAAGAAACAAGTGTTAAACCACTTAAACCAGCATGTATTGGTTATGTTTGCATTATTCTAACTTTATTGGAGGTCTAATTTTATAAATCAGACAATTGTAGGGTCAAATTTGAAGAGGACAAAGAAGATAGGGCACACATTTTTAATTTTGAATCTAGTTGGAGAAGGATTAATTCCTTTGTTCCACAGAAGATTCCACGTTCATCATATATATGCCTCAATTTGTATTTGTATTATTTCCACAGATCACATGTCTTAGCTTCCAACCACCAGTTATTCTTCTACAATGCCAAAATAATTAAAATGAGGAAATAAGATCTTTCTACTTAATTGCCGACCTACTATCTAATTGTAGCTCATATGCAGTTTATTTTCTTTTTCTGCTAATTTCGACATAGAGAAAGTTTGTAGTATCGGTCATGATTCAAGTCATAATGAGTTGTATGCAATTATTGAGGAGCTAAACAAATTGCCTCCCTATATTGTGTGCTCATTGGACAAGAAAATGGTACGTAGAGTACGTGGAATCACTAATTAATCGTGTTGATATCGACATAATTGTCTTATATGAATTTTTAACGGTGTATGATGCCTCCCTGTATAGTGTGCTCATTGCCTATATATATATATATATATATAAAGTAAGTAGGAGTACACACTTCTAGATGTATAATATATATTATCTTAGAGCATTCTAAACCTAATAGAACTCTGGCCTACCACATCAGTAAAAGTTTTAATTTTTTGAAACTTATATTTCATCACTTTTTCAATCCATGAAACTCTAATTTGGATTATCAAGGTTCTATTTGGCAAACAGCTATTAGCTATTAGTTGTTCGAATTAGCCGTTTGTATTAGCTATTCGAATTAGCTATTTATAGAAAAATTGTTTGTTAAAATCAACTGTTTCTAAAAAAGTTGTGATACAAAAAGATAACTCTCCAAAAAGATCTTCCAAAAATCTAATCAAATTAACCTTTTCAAATTAGTTTTTTAGATTCAAAAAGCTTTTTCAAAAAGTTATTGTACCAAATACCTAAATTAGCTTTTTGATTAGATCAAATAACTAATTTTTATCAAAAAAGCTCTTTTTGGCCAACAAACTCTCCAAAAATAGTTATCATGGACCCATCTTATATCACACAATCTGTTTTTTAACGTAATTTTTTATGTGCTCTTAGGAGTATAGGCTCTCATTGTCTACATGCATATATTTTTCACGTGTATATTTATCACATATAAATTTTTTAATTTATATTTTCTAATATAACTTTTGGAAGTATGTGCTCTTTGATAATGTTTTTCTTAACACACCAAAACACACAAAAGACAATTTTTTTCAAATTAGTATTCTACATTTGATAATGTTTTTCTTAACAACGTCCTCTATATTTATGATTGTATATCATGCTCTTTTTTCCAATATGAATTAATCTACATTTAATAGTAACATCTTTTATATTTATTATATCGATTACTTTTCAGTAAGATGTAGTATAAATGTTGAGCCTAACAAGAAGAGATTTTAAATATAATATTTAATTTTAAATTTAAGGTTTAGTTTGAATATGGATTCTTGAAATATAATCCCTACTGTTGGGATTCTAATACTAAGGTCTTGTTCTTTTCGTACGTCAATTTTAAAATACCAACCTTAATCCATTTCAAACTACTTCAAACCACTTCAACCTACTATCACTATTTTAACCCAGTTTAATTTATCACATAAAAAAAAATTTAACCTACTTCAATCCACTTTAATCCACCTCAACTCATTTTAACATACCTCAACCTACTTCATTCTTTTACTCACTATAATTTACCTACGAAAAGAACAGACCCTAAATTCTTTCTTTAGCAAGTCAATTATCTCCCCTCCCCTGTCCTAAATGTTGAAGTCTTGAAGGCAAAAACTTGCCACGAATGAGAAATTTGGAGTGTAAATATGTGGCCTCGTTAATCGCGGCTCCTAACAAAATTGAATAATTCGTGATGTCAATTTGGTTTGGTTTGGTTTCGTTAGGCACAAGCTTGTGGGCATATTTTGTTTAGTTGTTAGGTTTTTATTTTATCAAAATTAAATTGCTATTGATCTATAAGAGTTTTTTTATTATAGATTTTTTACATTAATAAGACTTAGAGTACTTTTGTATATTGCAGTTCTTCAATCACAAAGTTTTTTCATTCATAAAACTGAAGTTTCTGTTGGTCTATAAAAGTTCTCCCATCACTTATTTTCTTCCTTTATAAGACTCAAGCGTCTGCTGTACTGTTGGCCTATAAAAGTTTTTTCATTACCGATTTTTAATTTTTTAATTTATAAAACTTAAATAAATGTTAGATCGTATTTAAAAGGAATAAATGACAAATTATTCGGATCACCCTATATTGATAGTTGTGTCACTTGTGTGGATTTGTACTGCATAGAACCTCCACCAAATGATGAATGAATGAGCGCAGTACGAAAACTGGAACAGTTGAGAAAAAAGATTATGGCCTTCCTCAGAAGCAGCCTGCCCAGCTAGTACGTACCCAGCTATTCTATCTCATAAGAATTCTCGATATCAACCAATTTTATCCCTTTTCCCCCTTTCTCCGGTGGCCAAATTTTGAAGAACATGCATGCAATGCATGCAGTGTAGTTGTTGGTACTTGCCACTGTATATCCTATTCATCCCCCAAAAGAAACATGGCCATGCGTCCTTCATGCCCCCCTTTGTTTCTGATTTCCCCTGTTTTATGCTGACTTCAGTATCCAAGGGAATAATCTTGGATGAGGTTTAGGGGTTTTTTTTTTTTTTAAAGTCAGCAGTATATTTGAAATTCAGATATAATCTCGATCAAGAGGCATGACAACATCAAATTCTCAAAGAATAAGCAAAGTTTAATTCCAGCACAACAGGAAAATACGACGACGTAATATCACTATAAGTATGTAACAAAGAATAAAGAAGCATAATTGGATTAAATGAGATAATATCATCAATTCTCAACCTTTTGAGAATTTAAAATTTCTCATACACAATGCAAATGAACGAGAAAACCTATATATAATTAGCCAAACTTGATTGATCCTTTAGTATCATGATCATGGTCGCATACTATATATGGATTCATATACTATGCGGATTCACATACTATAAAACTACAAACAATGTTCAAGAATGTTTATTTGCATATGAACGGAAATAAATGAAAGTACGTAGCTTTCATTTATAATCATCCAAATTAATCTATCGTTTCACGATTTTTATATGTCCGTGCTTTCAGCACTGTTTATGAGGAGAAGGAAAAAGGTGGACTTATGTTTTGGCATCTATTATAGAGGTAATAGACCGTACCTTTTTCAAGCTGACGCATGCAGCGTATCCTATTTAATAATAAAATTCAAACAAAAATTGTAAGTTGTAAAATATTGATAGTAGCTGAATATTCGCATTTAATGTAGAGTAACGTACACATAAGTTATCGATTGAATTGTTCTACAATTTCAATCATATAGACATAATTTGAGGACTATTACTTGAACACTCCAACTGTAAAACTTAGAATTTGAGATCAAACAATATTAGGTATGGACTTTCTAATATTTCAACTAATAAAATATTTAAAAGTTATTAAAACATATTTAGATTCGAATTTCACTTATATTACCTCTTCTCTTACAATTAAAAAGCCCCCCCCCCTTTTGATAGGAAACTTATGTGGTATCTTCGAATTTCACTTATATACATAACTACTGCTTTTTCTTTTCTTTTTTTTCCAAATAGCATTTCATGAAAATTTCCTCAAGTACATATAATTAACACTAGCAGAAAATCATTATAAAAAAAAAAAGAAAAGAAGGAATGAGCTTCCTCTCCAATGCTTTATACAGAGCCGCAGGTACCTATATTCATCAATTGATTAAGGGATCGAATTACCTCTTCCTGGGTGTATAGTAGGGATCAAACAAATTACAAATTGCTTATCCCTTAATTAGAAGCTTAAACAAAAAAAGCACCAAAAACCCAAAGAAAGAAAAAAAAAACAATCCCTGTTCCTTCTCTAATTACTCAATTACTCCTATAAAGATCACCAAACTTGATAAGCTTTGTATCATCAATGGCTGATGAATACTGGGGATAGAAAGCCTTCCTGAGCTCATTGTACCTCTCGAGATCGAAATTGTGAGCCTTGATGAGCCGGTTCTGCTTGGCATCGAACCGGCTTTGGAAGAACCCCTCAAAGGAGGGCTCTCTGGAGGTCCTAAGGAAGAATGCATAGCCAAGCATGAAGTAAAACGACGTGACGTAGAAGCAAATGGGTTCCATCACGTCCCAAGACAGCTCCCAAAATGTAAGCCTCATGAAGGCCGCGGTCTGGACCACCATGTAGCCCAGCCCGGCCCACAGCTCACGCCGGACCAGGGCGTCCGCCTTCCGGTCGATCTCCGCCTTCTGCTCCTCTAGCTCTTCCAGCTCCTCTCTCCGCGGGTCGTCGGAGGTTGAGACAGGAGGGGTCACTAGGGTCTGGATGGCCTTGGCTACCTGTGATCACAGAACAAAGAATAATTTGGGTAAAACTTGACTCCACCCATTTCCAATTGGGGCTATATCCAATTGATTAATTAACTAATTAGCATTAATTACTTTACTAATTCACATTGGGTCAGGGTTGGCAGATAAGCAAAGCAAGTCATATATATTCAAGCATGAATGCGAAATAGAAGAAAAAATAAATTAAATCAAGAAGTGGATGGTGATTTGTACTGGTGGGCCGTTTTCCGTTTTCTTCTTACCAGAGGACATTGCCCGTGTCAACGGGGAGGGAAAATAGAAAAGCCAATGGACATGACTCATTTCCTGATTAGCATAACATACACATATGTGTGACTTCAACCAAATCTCTTTGTTACGTTTCCCACGGAATTCAACCTAACACAAATTTTGTTTTTAGACTTTTAAAAAAATGATTTTATTTCTTTTTTTGATGCAAAATGAAATAAACTTTGATTGGGTACGAAAATGAAAGGAATTTTTTTGAAGGCAACTCAAAAGACGTGCTAGAATCAATTCTAAATCATTTTGAATAAAATCATGTTCAGATACCAGTTCGAGATCCATGTTAAGCATATAGATCATCCCCTGCCCCGCCGTCTATACAAGAGCCATTGAATTGCCCTGAGATAGAGGTCAGTGAATCGGCATGCTTACCTTTTATAAAATAAAATATAAAAAAAGCATATCGATCATCAAGATTAGTTTCTTTTGCCCAGGAAGCTTAAAAATTGTTTCTTTTGCGCAGGTGAAATGCTACTTCTACTTCTCTGTTAGTATTTTCTATTTTTTCAAGGGAGGTTTTTCTCCTCATGCACCACCCTCCATACGTTGAAGTGTCCTCTGCTCTGCTTCTCTTGTTCTGGGGAAGGGATGCTCTAACAATGCCTCTCTGTCACATCCCTCATGGATTTTCTCCTCACATATCACTCTCTGTTCCCCTGTTTTCTTCTCTCAACCGCCCACCCCACCCAAGAAAACCCAAAAAACCCCTCTTTTTCCTCGTGAAATCCCAGAATGTAAAATTTTGACCCATATAAAATACATCTCAAAAGTTGAATTGAACCCTTTTAGATCTTGCGTACCAATGTTTTAACTTCCTGTCCAGAAAAAAACACCACAATACAAACAAACACATAATAAACCTAATCAGTTTTCGGTATTATCACTTCAAAAGTTCAAATTCAGGGGTTGAAACAGCAAATCTGGGTCTATTAACAAAAATTAATTGACCCAAAAAAAAGAAGAAGCTTGAATTAAGGGGGAACCAACCTGATGAGGACGCAAGCAAACAGCGTTGCCCAAGATGATAACAGAGCCAGAATCATCAAGCATTTTCGCAAACGAAAATGCTTGTTCTGAATTCCCCCCACAACACTCCCTGCAAATTTCTACAAACTCCGAATAAGAAATCCAATCTTCTGGAATCTCCCTCAGCTTCCCTCTTATCATCTCCACCTGCGCCGCTCTCACCACCTTCCTCACCTCACTCACCGACATACTCCCCGGCGCGTGGCCTTCACGCGCCGCCGTCTCCTTCCTCTCCGGCAACGGCATCGTAAGGCCGTCCAACCTGATCCGATCCCTAGCAATGTCCATCCCCCTCAACTTCTCCGCCAGATTCTCCCCCGCTCCCGCCGGAAAGAGGCGGAATCCGGCCGGAATCGCCCCGGACTGGTTGTAGAGCGGGCGGCGCTGCTGGATCCGCCTCATCCTCTCCGGGTCGGGTATTGGCGGCTTTTTCGAAACATTCGGGGTTGAGAATCGAGATAGGTTGAACAATCTCTGAACCAGCGTCTTCTTGAACGCCATTCTTGATACCAGAGATTTGATTTGAGATTTCGAGAATCAAACAAGAATCAAGAGAGAGAATGGCTTGGTTTGTTTTTCTTTTCTTCTTTTTTTTTCCTGCTTTTAATATGGAGCTCCAGAAAAAAGCGGAGGGTTTGAATGCAATTGCTGGGTAGGCCTCAGCCCTTTTATAGGTCCCGCGGGCTTGGAGGATAACACAGACCAACCCGCTGTATCATTTTTCCTTTAAAAAAATACTCAAGGCGTTTCGAGGTATTTTTCTTTTTTTTTTTGGAGACAAATTCACGATGCGGTGGGAAAAGGCAGCTACCCCGTAAATACTGGAGCGTAGCTGCATAGGTTAGTAATTGGGTGTGTAGTCTTCACGAGAGGAAAAATCATGCCAGCCCCCAGATCACCGTCCACGTGTTGGGTTCGTATTCTGGCTGCCCTCAGCCGTCCGATCGCTTGGTATTTAGTCTTTATTTATCAGAGTGTGAAATTTTGTTTAAAAAAAATAAGCATAAAATTATTTAAATTAATTTATATTAATTAACCATGTAATCGTGATTGTATTAGAAACCAATGATGGTGACTCCCAGCCGTTTGATTGTGTGGCTTAGGTTGTCTTGCTCAGGTTAAACACGCGATGCATGGGTGGAGAAAACCGGGTCAAGGGATTGCGTATGAGTGGGCACACCAGATAATTAATTATTGATTATCACATGTAATGTGTACAACAAGTAATAATAATAATAATTTTTAATATGGGTCCTATTTTTATGAAATTCGGAGAGATTCAGCTGTAATCAATCTTATCTCTACCAGCATTTCTACTCGTAGAGAGACTGACTCCAAAAGACCCACAAAATATGAATTCTGTGAAAATAATTTATAGAAAAAATATTTTGTAAAAACTTTTAATGAAAAAATTAAGGACACACAATAAAAAATCACTAAGATATAATAAAGATAGGTTGTTGTATCTATGTAACATAAAAAAAAATATCACATGTATAACGTGTGTTTTCTTGAAATGATGATGTGGATAATTCAAGAAATGAAGAAGGCAGCTAAAATTGAACTTAATGCTTAATTTTGAGAGATTTTCTTATCATGCACAAACGTGTCGCCACATATTCTCCTATATCCAAAAATCTACTCAATTATTTTATCTTTGTTTGTTGAAAAAGTAGAGTAGTTTGAAATGAAATGTCATTAAGGGAAAAAATATGAAGGCAGCAAAAATTGAAATTAATGCACAATTTTGACAGATTTCTTACTTTTCAAGTTGTTAATGCACAAACATGTCGCCGCATATTTTCCTATATTCAAAACTCTACTCGATTATTTATTTTTATTTGTTAGAAAGTTGAGCGATTTGAAATGAATTTTTCATTAAGGGAAAAAAAATCTGAAGAAAAAGATTAATTTGTAATAATGGTGAATTGTCTTATTTAGATGGATAATTTAAGTTGGACTTAATTTCTATACATTCTTGAGAGAAAAACTACCTAATATTTCATTTTTGTACTTATCTTCTTAAAAAAAAAATTCTATACATTCTTAATTGCAGCAAAATTTTACATTTCTATCATTGTTCCCCCAAAAAAATTACCGAATACAAATTCCTATGTATTGTTTTAAATGCTTATACTCTTTTGTATGGAAATTTTATACATTTCTATACATTTTTACATATATCTGTCTAATTTTACAAAATGAAATATTTTGCAAAATTAAGAAATTTCAGCTCAAAGGAGCATATATTTTTTTTTTCTAGAAAATGATTTCTTTCCACCTTGATGGAATCTCCCATGCAGAACACATCAGGAATAGTATGTTTTCAAATTTCAATTATGGCCTTCACCAATTGTAGCCTCGTCTGTTGACCCAAATCACAAAAAAAAAAAACAAAAAGAAAATGTGGATCCTCGTCAAATTTGTCGGTTCTTCTGGATTTTTTAACTTTCCTTTTTTTTGGGGATGGGGGGGGGGGGGTCGCAGTGTTGTTGGACTGTTGGGTGGGGGAGGTTGGCACTTGGCACCTTCACCTTCTCGAGTGGATGACGATTGACGACTGAGGATGACAAACTTGCAAAATTATAAAAGCTGTTTTTTTTTAAAACGCTTTTCTTAATTATAACTTGCTCAATGCTCAGCAATCATTTCATGTGATGTCAGTGAAATGCAATATTATTGACATGATTATGCAAGTTGTCATAATCTCATCCTCCCATGTCTGATAGTTTTACCCCTTTTCTGGCTGACGAACGCACCTTGATCTCTTTGTACCACCTCTCAAACTGAAGAGTGGGTAGACATAGGCAAAGCCAAAAGCTACTTTTGTTTCCTAATGGCCACATCAATGGCATGGGATAGGCTTAATTATTTTTCTCCCCTTCTTTGATTAGGTAAGCAACCACCTTCAATATGATCCTAATGTAAGGCAACATAAGAGATAATTGGAGTAGGCAGCCTTTTTTTTTTGGTTCTAATTCAACTGTTAATTTAACATGGTGGTTCATTAAGCTTCATGACATGTTTTAACGACGCTATCAATTTAAATTTTATTAGAAAAAAAAGCACCTTTATTGAATGAGATTTTTTTTTTTACAGTAATTAGTTATTAGTTAAAGATTAAAATTGAACATACCCAATGACAAACATATACAAAAGCAAAGACAAAAGATACAAACAAAAGTACTATAACTGGCACTTAAAAACAAGAATTAGAATCAATGCTTCTAACTAGATGATCTACGGTCCTTTTTTCAATATGGACGTGCCCTTATGTAAGAATTAGTTTTTTCAATATAGACGTGCCCTTATGTAAGAGATATGACAAATATTAAGTTTTTTTTTTAGAGGGGGGGGGGGAGAAGGAGAGATTGATAGTTATAGTGCTCGATATTTTGATTTGTGATTTGGTTTTTGGGTGGGTGAGTTGTTTTATTTTTGTCATATCAAGTTAGATATCTTGGTTGTGCTTTTTAATTCACATATTGAGTAGAATTTGTAAGAGAAATTGTAATGCAACTTTCCTGTCGATGCATATGTGGTGACATGATGATGTATCAATATAGATGTGCCCTTATCTATTTTATTTTTGGGCTTATCCAGAATTATCAAATCTCGACCCTCACTAAACAAGTTCTATATTTTTTGGTGTCCTAGTTTGCAAGTTTCCCAGCTTATGAACTATTTCCACTGAGCAATAATCAAAAGTCGACATCCTTGACTATATATATACCAGGAGCTAAGTGTCCAAATCATACAAAAATAGTAAGCTTTAATTATAGGAAGACTATTAATCATTCTTATAAGACACTTGATTACATATTCAAGTGTACGGTCAATTCAATCATCAAAAACTAAAACCTATCATAATATAAATATTTTCCGAATAGTTCTCGATTAATGTCCCCCCCCCCCCCAAGTGTATGTTTCTTAAAGTTATTTTTCTAAGGTCATTATGTTATGATTTATGATAGATGAATTTAACATCGAACACATTTAAACTGTCAATTAGGGGTAGACAATGGATCGGATTGGACCGGACTGAGAACTAAACGAGTCGGGTCAGGTCGGGTCCAGTGCATTTCTTAATGGGTCGGGCTGGGTTATGGGTCATATGAACCCGACCCTCCCATGGCCCGCCCATTACCATCTAAGGAGTGTATTTGGTGAGTTAATTTTTCAACTAATGCCTCTGTAAATTTTCAACCAAAATAAACTAGTCCAAATTCAAAATTAGGAGATTCACAACTAAGTTAATAAACGGGTTGAGTCGAATTGATCCATAGGCGGCCCTCATTGGGCCCGTTTTCAAAACGGAACAAACTTGCACAAAAACACTATGTATAATAATGATCGTTATATACAAAGTACTGGTAATAAGCGTAACTAATTGGAACATGTAAACTAGTGTGTCAAGTAGGTTAAAAAAATTATAGGCTACCAAACGGGCCGTTAATGGGCCAACCCGGTCCAACCCGTTAATATGCCATAATGGGCTGACCCATTATCAACCCAGTTTATTATTGACCAGACCCTTTATTAGCCCTATTTTAAACGAGCCGATCGCTTAACCCAATGAGTACCTGATCCGTTGCCACCCTTACTGTCAATTTTAACTAGTGGACAGATACTTTCACGGTGCATTGACCTTATCAAAATGGTTAATTAAATGATGAAATTAGATAATATAATGGGGAATTACGTGTTGTAAGATTAGCGACAATGGAGAACCAATTGGATTCGGTAAAAAGATTTGATAATGTGGATCATCTGATTACCACAGAAGAACAGACTGTTGCTACCAAAGTTGAGGCTTTCAATTTCATAACGATTAAGACTCCACCCATTAAGCGTGATTCATTTCCTAATGTAATTACAAACGTAGACGAAATTTCTTGCCACCTCCTGTTCCTTTGGAATGAATTGCTTTTTAATTTCACTATCATATATTGGCCCTGTTTTATTTCGTATTTTTTAAGATTTAGTTAAAAGTTTATATCTTCTTAGATCTTCTTACATCTCCTTAGATCTTCTTACATCTCCTTACATCTTCTTACATCTCCTTACATCTTTTTACATCTCATAGAGTTTCTATAACATTAATTTATTTTAGTTACAAGAATATGTATATTTTTTAATGATACTACCAATATACAAAATTTATAAATATCTTATGAACAAGACATTTACATAAACATAAAAACATAATATAACGCCATAAATTATATTTGAGTTTCGACATAAAATATATATTATTATAAATGATCATACATTTATTTATATTATTATTTACTGAAAATAGGAATTTATTTAAAGAGTTGTATTCAATTTTGTCCAAAAAAAAATTTATTTATTTTATTATACTTTGCTTATTCGATCAAACTAATGTTCATATAAAAAATCACCTCAAGTGGATGGAATTTTATTCACCAAATTTATGGAAATTATTATATTTTATTTTTGTGTAATTAACTTAATTAATTATTTATTTTCAATAAGTATATTATTTTCATATTATTATTTTTCATCCAAAACGTTCATTGTAAAATAAATTGTACTATACAACTCATCTATAATTCAACAGCTCCTTATATCTCTCCTTGCAGCTCCTTACAGCTTCTTACAGCTCCTTACATCTCTTTATATCTATCTATCTATCTAAAACGCGAAATAGAACAGGCCCGCCTCATTTCTGACATATTATTCCACCTTTTGTCTCAAAACAATTATTAATTTTCTCATATAATAGCAGACTAAGTCATTACAAATCTCATAGCGTATTTGTGTTACCTATTTGTTACACACCATTGAAATTAAAAATTGAATTCATTTTGTGCTGATGACCATCTAGTGAATATAAAAGTATACATTAATGCGATTTTAGACAATGTATTTTTTCTAAAAATTTTCTAACATTAAAAATGATCTCCTCATGTGTCACAAAAATATTTTTATTTCCAATGTCAACATGATCTGTGTAAGAGTCGATAAAATTTATTTGACGACACCTGTAATCATGGGGAAAAAACATGCACTAATCATGAGGATATTTCTAATATTAATGCAAAATTCTTGAAATGTGTCAAGCTAAACTACAAGAAAATGACATACATTGACGTTGGGAGAATCCAAATCTGAAATGTTAATGTCCACATACACTCTTATTTGATTGTTTGAGTACACACGTGATATTCTTTTTATTTTATCAATTTAAAAAGTGAAGCGACACATATAAACAAATATCATACTCTTGGATACTTATCGTTAAAAACTCAAATCTATGTGATACACGTTTTACTAGTTATTTATGAAATATATACGATGGTGAAGGAGCATTATCGAATATATAGATTATTCCTAATCCTCGAAGCTACCCTTGAATTGGTCCCCCCGGGGGGGGGGGGGGTGTCAACAATGGAGTTTGGAATAATTCTACATGAATCCATAAATTATAATTCCCTATTGGTTGAGCATAAGAAGCATTTAATAAAATATTACAAGAGTAAAGTGTGATATAATGGATTTATATCCACCAGAATATAATTTTTTTTAAAAAAAAATCCATCAGAATAATGCTCACTTATCCTAAAGAACAATTCTATAAAATAATTAGTTCGATTTTAGTGGTTAATATTAAGATATTAATTCTCAACTCTCAAGTTTCATATCCCTAATAAATAAATAGAAAAAGGTACCCTCGCTTCCAATTGATTTGTATTGTCCGAAACAGAGTTCTAAATGCCCTCTAACAATTTCTTCTTCTTTCTTTTTTAAACTTACAATATAAAGTTATGCTCATATTTATTACTATTATTTTGTAGAAAAATGATAAATGTCTTACTATAAGAAACTTCTTAAGTGTCTTGTTCTAATATAAAAATTATATTATAATATTTTTATATTAAAAAAAAGGTATAATCGAATAGTGGGAGCGTATTACAACTTATAAACTGTGTGAAATCATTTGCAATTCTATAATTTACTACATTTCTAAAATAAGCATATCATATATTCTCGTGGATATGATTGATACAATTAGAATGTCATTAATTCTTTGTCGACGTAACTGATAATTATTTAAGCTTAATAATTTATAACCAAGTGTAATCTTTCAAAATTTTGTGATTTTAAATTATGAAACAAGTTAATTTAGTCTCGAGACACGACATTTAAGGGTGTCTAGCCAAGATATATATATCATCACTCTTTACTATATTAGATCTAACATAAATATTTCTATATATCTAAATTAAAGTCGCCAACGCAGATTGGATTCAACATATATAGTTTATATCCTATATGTCAATTTGAATTTTGCAAATGCTAAAAACCTGCCTTGATAGAATCCTGTTTTCCCCATTGATGGTGCCAAAGGCAAGAAAAACAAAAAAGATACGCCCATAACACAGGGAGAAACAGTCTTACACAGCCAAAACAACATCAATCACGCCAAATCACCAAAAAGACAGAGACAGGCGCACAAACTGATTAATGAAAACAAATATGTGAATTAATGGGGTAGTTACACTATAATTCACTTATTTAAAGGGCAGTCCGGTGCACAAACATCCCACGTTCACACAGAGTCTGGGGTAGGATCCTTCTTCAGACCTTGCATGAACACGAGAAGCTTGTGCACCGGAATGCTCCTTTAAATATGTGAATTATAGTGTAACTGCAGTTAACAAAGGATTGAACACCCAAAACACATCACCAAGTCAACCAATGTGAATAGCATGCCTTACCTCTTTATTTATTTTTTTTTCTTTTGGTTTTTTAGGTGTAGATGGTAGGTCTCGTATGAAATTGTCCTAACTAGGAGCTTTCATAAAATGGATTCTTTTGGGATGACTCTTAATAATTATAAGATATCACTCTACGAAAGTTAAAAAGTCTATGTCGCTATATTCTTTAGATGAAATGATTGCACTTAAAATTTGGTATTAATGTAAATTAAGAGTTCTCTTTTCTTTCTTTCTTCAACCCTCCCACCCCCCAAAATGGTGCACCGGGCTGCCCTTTTTAAGAAATAGAATGATAACTTTTAGTGTGACTCTCACTTTCATGTAGAATGGGGAGATTCAGATACAGATAACCTTATTCTTGCAAAACACAGGACAATGAATGACAAGTAAAGGCGGCAACGGCTTGCATGTAAACGAGGATTGCAAACAAACTTGAAAGGTGGGCAGAGACAAGTCCCAGAAAACATTGGTGCATAAAGTGAAGAGCAACACGTTTACATCAGCGCCGGCCAGGGGGTATCAGTTCATGGAGTCCACGCAGCAACTTTCATTTCATTTCAGAATCATAGGAAACAAAGTAGTGACGCAATTTCAGAATCATATCCAAAGCATTAGTGTTATACTCTCTGTATTATCCAAGTCTCTTTATAATCCCCCCCCCCCCCCCCCCCCCCAAAAAAAGTAAACCTCAATTGCATGCTGACAAGATGATAGATACCATTATCAGACAAAAGTAGAGCTCTCACTGGGCTACCTAACCAGCATGAATTCCCAAGAATCTCCCACACAAGGCCCCTTTAAGTTAGTGCAATCATACTAGGCAAAGCTTTGATTCGTTGCTGTCCACCTTAATCAAATCTTTAGCTTCTGACTTTCTTGGCTCCAATTTGCACAACCTAACCTTCAAAAGGGATTATGCAAATCTTTTGAAATCAGTCTCTCTATTTGTATGTGTGCTTAAAAGGATAAAACTACATATATCCGAATCTCTCTAAACCTTAATAATTGAGATCCACACTGAAAGTTGTTGTAACCTTCAAGATAAACACACACAAATCATACTGGGGATTGTGTTCGAAAGAATATCAAGACCGATGATCCTTTGACATATACATGTTGTGTTCTATCAACCCCAGGGTCATGTATTGATAATTCAACGCATGTGTAATACCATAGCAGGAAAGAGAGACCCCAGTAGGGACCCAGCATGCCTCGTGTGCTCGACCAAAATACCCCCAACTAACCTGACATTAAAGATTACTGAATAAGACACAAAATAATTAGCTTCGTGAAATCGACATGGCTATCTATAAGGAGTTTAGTTTGTCTTCATCTAGTTTGAAAAATCAAAGTGACATATCATACTCGGTTGGCTACAGGTAGGACTGGTTTATGTTGGAATGAAGAGTTTGAATGAATACACACAGAGGACAAGGATTGAACCAGGGCCAGATACAACCATCCCCCAAATACAAGCTACACCACCCAGCAGAACGTTACAGCATACAACAATAAACAACGGAGAAAGATAAGCACGAATCTTTCCATGAAACTAAAGATATTGAGCTTTGCTGACATCAGCTCACAGGAATGAGATTGGCCATTGAGATGTTCATTAAGCTAGGAATATGAATATTCCTAACTGTATAAAAGCATCGGATATGTTATCAAGCAGCCAGCAATACAAAGCTCTATAGTAGATTGGCATATTACATATATCCATTCCTATCCATGCAGCGTGCAAGCAGCAGTAATGATAAAGGTTGCAACCAGATGCCGTAATCAGCAACCAAAAATAACGGGATTCTCCAAATGCTGTAATCAGCAATCATTTAAAAATAGATCTAGCCCCAAATGTAGTAAAGGTAAAGAGTGTCGTCACTGATAGGCATGGTTCACATGGAGAACAATAGTGGATGCTGCGTCATTAGCAGATAGATTAGTGAGCTAACCACTCCCCAGTGTGCAATTAGTGATGTATGTCTACAGATATTCCAATACAAGGAACCAATAATAGATATAATATATAACACACACCCCAATCCGTACAACTTCTCTCCAAATGAGTTTCGAGAACTGCATGAAGCTGGCCAGTTGACTTAGATGTCATGGATTACGCTAGTGATCCTGATATTGGGATGAATTCATGGAATCATTGGCATACACAAATTGCATTCATGAGAAGTTTTTAATACCGGATATAAGCTACAGAATCGACTAGTTGAATATTCACCATAATTTTCCACATTTCTAGATCAAAGAGCCCCTAAGGAACAAATTCCAACGTGATAGTAACTACTCAGCATCCAGAAGGCACGATAAATAAACTATATACTAGCATTACCACTGTGAAAACCATGGTGCTGACAGGACAGATGCATTGGTTCCTCATCCTTGAAAATTGATTTTGTGAATACTATCGAGTGATAATGCGCCATGGACGACTTTGTCACCTACACAATATATAAAATCAATTTGATTAGTGCTTAACAATAAGCTGTGGTGGGGGCAGATAGGACATCAAGCAATTACAAGGGAACACTAACGCGAAAAAATTCTTTACCGAGCAAAGAATTGGTGTCTCCAGTCAGCGAGCAAAAGTAAATGCTCAAACTACTAGATGAGCACTCATGGCCACCCGAGCTTGTAAATATGGGTTTGAAGAAAAAAAATAAAAATTTCCTCCATCAAATTTAGTATCTATGCTTGCAAGGATAAAGTTGTCTACATTTGAATATCCCAGACCTGCTTTAGTGGGATACACACATGGAGTTCTGGTCATTGTAAAATAATTCCGTGTCAGGGGTGATCTTTCTCATCCGAGCAGTATGCCTCATACCAAGTGTCCTTCAAATAATACATCACAAACTTTTTCCTCGACGAGAACAGCTTCGGAGACATGTTCTTCCATCAGCAAACTTCTCCTTTCTTTCCGGTAGAGTTTTGCTTCATCAACTCTGCCACACATTTCAAGACCTCTTATGAGCACATTATATGTTCCCCGAGCAACATGGATACTTCTGCTTTTCATACTTTTAAATATTTCAATTCCTTTATCTGGATCTCCTGCTGAGAAGCAGGCATTAATTAAAGCTGTGTATACAGCGGAGCTTTTCATCTCCTCAGGCAACATATCAAATACTTTTACAGCAATGCCAAGCTCTCTGCTCTGACCAAGTCTATAAACCAAAGTGGATGCCAACTGGGGTTGAAGAAATAACTCAATCTTAACCATTTGTTCTACTACTTCTAGAACCTTTGCAAACTCATTTGATCTAATCATAACCCCCAGCAAGGAAAGATATGCTGCTAGTTCAATGTGAGTACCACTATTATTACTGTATTCTAACGCCTGCAGAGCAGCATCCATCCTGCCATAAGTGCAGTTTGCCTCAATAAGTTTTGAAACAGTCTCAGAATCTAACTGGATGTTGTGATACATTATGCTAGAAAATAAGCGGTCAATGGCCACAAAATTCTTCTTTCTCAATAATTCCATCAGAAGTCCCCTGTCAGTCAAAGAGTTCCTATCAGATGCGGTCTGTTCCAACACCATGACCTCATTCTTATCAAAGACTTCAATGCAGATATGAGGATTAACTTGTTGTAGAAGCATATCATCCTCACCAGCCATCTTCAGAGTTTCATGTGCCTGAAGATATATAGGGTAACGAAGAACAAGGGACTTTTTCTTCATATAATCGAGAATTTGGGCAATAGCCCATGCTTCTCCAGCTTTGCAACATTGCTCTACCAATATATTGCATGTTGCCTTGTCAGGTTCTACCCCAGTATCTTGCATTTTCCTGAAAACTTCAAGAGCTGTTTGGCATTTGCCTAAAACACATCGGAAGATAGATGGTGCATCATAAAGTTGCAATCTTACAAATATATTCGGAAGACAGCAGTAGACGTGCTATTGGCATTAAGAAAGTATAGAAATGCATTTGCAAAAAACCAATGCACATACTGAGCCCTTGAGGGGGGTGGCGGGAAGCAAGCAATGCACATAAAAAAGGCATGACTATGTTTCTTTTTCCTGAAAACTATGGTATGTATCAGGTAGAATTGATTAAACCTGATGTCTATGCAAAGTCTCAATCTGTAGAACAATATCATCAATTGTAGGCTAAAATACTTAAAAGGAATGCTTTATGATGGTACAAAGTGCCCAATGTCAATGCTGGAATAAGTGGTGGAACTTTTCAACGTCAACGCCATCAATGGTTACACAAAATGTGCCATAATGTAGACTCAAACATGACATCACATAGAACGGGTTAATCAAAGAATCAAAGCCAAAGCAGATGCGATAGGACCTTAATTAATAGTGCAGGCATGTTGTAAGATGTGTGCAGGCATACACATAAACAATGCGCTTACAGGAAAAGAACATCAGTTTTACGCTGCAATGGTTAAGATCCAATCAGAATAACAACACTGAATGTTAGTCTCAACTCCACTCTTTAACAAAATCTTTGCTGGATGGTGCAGCGACATATCATAATTGCAATATATTCATAAGCCGAAAAGTCTCATAAATGATCTGTCGTACCAATAATTACAACATTTTGTGCTGCCACTACCATCTCAACCACTAGAAACATGAGTAGACATGTGAATTGCTCATCAAGGAATCAGCAGGTTGGGTGAGTGCATTTTGATTTGTCATAATATTATCCACAGAGTGAATTAAACTGCATCCTAACATGGTTGCATGATTGATGAGAATTGAAGACGTCTGAGGAGAATAAGCACAGTAAATTCCTTGACCTGACCCTCAAGTCCACCCTGAAATTTCTATAGTGTTCTCATGTCTGAGGTATTTGAATCTCAGATGGCTAGACCAACTTGCCGCAGTCAAAGAATATATAACATACAGGTAAAAATTTTGGGATTTTCTAGTGATGAATAGAGACTGCTTCAACACCCCCCCCCCCCCAAAAAAGGACTTCACTAAGTCTATCTACAACAGTTCAGGGTTTTCAAGCGCTCCAAATTTGCTTGCAATAGAAGGAACTGACTTCTACGAAGTGTAAACCACACAGTATAAAACAGTTTATATACTAAGCTCACCAGACCGAAATATAGGGTACACTGGAGCTCAGCAGCGACAAGTACAGTAGTGAAGCATGTAGGGAAGCATATCACTTTGTGTACGAAGCTCACCAGAACGGATAAGGTGCTCCATTAAGATTGTATAAGTGTGACAAGTAGGTGATAGTCCAGACTGAAGCATCTCCTTGTAGATTCCAGTGGCCTCCTCCACTCTATTATTATCAAACAAGATCTTCATGAAGGCTGTGTAAGAAACAACAGTTGGATGACAGCCCTTAGCTTTCATCTCCCCCCATAGCTTCACAGCCCCATCAAAGTCACCATTCTTGGAAAGCCAGTGGAGAAGCGAAGTATAAGTAACCACATCAATATCTATCCCTTTCTCTTGCATTTGCTGAAAGACATACTTCATTGAATTTATCCTCCCTGCCTCTCCAAAAATATCTAGCATGGTAGTGTAAGTGAACTGGTCGTGCTTAAAACCCTTGCGCTTAGAAGCCCAATTAAAGAACAACCAGGCCTTCTCCATTGGTGGGTGAGTTTTCAGAACTTGATTGACTGTATAAGAGTCCCATTTTATGCGAAATCTTCCCAACTGTTCTTGGGCAGAATCCCACGAGGAATACCTCAGTACATTTGAAATTTCTCTGACAACATTTCTCGTGTATACTTTTGGGTCTACGTCTTTCTTGTATGCTCGTTTAACCCTTTTGCTACCCTGTCTACTGGCTGATTGAGGATGCCTTCTGCATTCATGTGCATGGAGGGTGTAGGCACCCCTGATGGTATTTTTGCAGCACCTAAGATCACCATATATAGACCCAAAACCCTTACTTCTAACCGAAAATCTCCAAATGGCTTGACGTAGGGACATGAACAAAAATTAAGGCCACTGAAACAATGCCTATTATCTCATCAATATGGTAGAGTCATAAAGCTCTCAAACTCCATGAATACTGCACAAGGATATGTGCATTGAATCAGTGTAGTATGAGGGTAAAGAAAACCAACAAGCCTCAGCTTTAGGCTCTTTTTGCCCATTTTTGTTGGCCTTTTTGTTCTTTATTATTTGGGGAGGGGGGGGATCATTATAGCTAAAAATGACCCCTTTTGATCCTAGAACAACCAACCATGTGCTGAAGATGCAGTTGCTCACGGACTATGAACTTCAAAGGCAAAAGGGATCAAATTTCCTCAATTACTGCTTCAAAAATGAGAAGAACAACCAAAGAACAACTTGCAAGCTCAACATATGCAGATAAGCCATCGGCATCACATTGCCTCACTTCATCTAATCATTGCAAGATTATAAGAAGCATTATGTATAGCATTTGAGGCTGAATTTCTGTTCTGGTCAGGCAATTGGAGGCCAAATTAAAACAAATGGCTAAAAGGTTCGTCAATAAATTGAACAAACTAGAGACCCCCAAATCTGCCAAACAGAACACGCAACTAGAGAGAATAAACAAAAGAAATGAGGCTTACCTCGAATTGCTGGGAGGTTTCTATGGCAAGAATTTTCGCCAGGGTGTTGCTGCCCGGATTTGTGGAGCCTCGCCAATGGTACAAATCATCGCCAATAGTTCTCGAATGGCAGCAACGAGAAGGGGGGGGGGGGGGGGGAGCTGGGTCCTGGAGTGGTGCGAGGCAAGCCCATTTGCCAAAACTTTGGGCCTTTGGCCCAATACCACGCTGCGGTGTCCTAATTTGATCTGGTATTGGGATTTTTTTATTTTTGGCGTATTTTGTGTGACGATAAGTGACTAGCTCATTTATATAAGGTGAGAAAATATATACAAATTCTTATTAGTAATGTGATTTGAAATTTGGATTATGAACTAAATCACTACATATTTGTTTTAATAGTTTTAAAAATTATTAATAGTGTGATTACCACATTGATCTAATGAGAGATGATATATATCTTGATGGAAGACACGCTTAAATGTCTTGCAGCATCTTAAACTAACATGTTTTGTAATTTAAAATTGTCAAATTTTCATTAGTTACACTAATTTATAAATTGTTAAGTTTAAATATTCGTTGGTTAGGAGTTGAAGCGTTAAATGACACCCCCAATCGGATCATTCTTATCTTCAAGCAGCAAATTATGGATAAGAAGATGATTTCACACAATTTATAAGTTACAATATATTTTCATTGTTCCATTATACAATTTTTTTTAATTTAAAAACATTATAATATAATTTTTAAATTAAAACAAGACACTTAAAAAATATCTTGTAATAAGATATGATTATTTTGCTTGATCTAAAATCTTGTTTCTTTGATTATCATATTAGATTTATGCGCAGTTAACTGTGATCTTGCAAGATCTCCCCACTCCCCCCCCCCCCACGGAAAAAAAACCCTCTAATACATAGTTTTCTTCCCTGTGTCCAAATCTACACATATTAGCACCTTAGAGTAAATCCAACGGAGTGCTCGTGAGGCAAACGTGAGGAGAGAGAAGAGGAGTGAGGGAGGGAAGTCATTGTAGTGGATGTCTCACAACTCATGCCTCAGGAGCCAGCTTGCTGCCATGAGCAAGCTCACGGGCCAATTTTTTTTCTGTTTAATTGTTTTGTCATTTTTTAAAATATTTTAAATTGGTTTAGATTATTTTTTTAATTTTAAAAATAAAGTTGTATGTTGTTGAGTGAGTTTATATGTATTATTTTATTTAACGAGGCAAAATGACGAGTCTTCCACTGGAGAGAGTGAGAATTGTGAGGCAAAAAAATGGAGAAAAGGCTGATGTGACAGTGGTAGGTTCCCACTAGTGAGTCAAAAAATTGACTCACCACTGAGTTTGCTCGGATATTCCCAACCTAAGTTCCAAAAATTGGAACTCAAGTATACCATATCAACAAATGTTTCGCTTTTTTTGAATTTGCATTTTATCACTTTTCCATAGAACTCCAATTTTGATTATCTAATGAAAATATTTGTCATGAATCTACCTTAGCACACAACTTTTTTTTTAATCACTTAAAAATTATATATTACATACAAAAAGAACAGAAAAAAAAGCAAAAATATTAAAAAAAATACTCAAGGGGACCGTGGGGCAGACCACAGACCGTATACACGGTCCCCTGCGCGAGTCACCCCTTGCGTTTTCTTGGATGGAAGAGAACCGGGTGACACGCCATTACACGCGTATCACCGATTGCGGATGCCCAATTAGAAAGCGCTTGTCTAAGACAACGACTTCTAACGATACTCAAAATTCCCCATTCTCAATGCCACAACCTTTTTCTAATTCCTTGAATTTCCGTCATTCGGCCATCAATGAAATTGATTGCGTGTAGAAGAGAACATAACTGAACAGTATTGCCGATAATTCTTCTTCTGGCGTCAGTCATGTCCTTTTCCTAGCACAATCTGTCTCCTCTTCCCAACAAAAATCTCAATCTAATGTATGAATATCTCCCTTTTGTTTCCTTTTGTTTGAATGGGATGTATGAATATTATATCACTGCAACAATGGCTCCGTTGACCATCTCCCGCATCCAATTGGGTGTGGGTATCATCAAGGCTTAGATCCTCCCACTCCACCTTTAGTTTGTTATTTGTTATTCAAATCTTCATATTTTCGCTTTATCCTCTGCCTTTTCCAGATATCTGGGCACCATGAACAAGTAAGTTCAAATTTCCCCTTTTCTTTTTAATTTCCTCCTTAGATGTAGAACCCCACTGTATAATGTTCCTTGTTTTCTAAATCTTACTCTCTGATTAGATTAGATTAGATTCTGTAGTTTGCATTTGTACTAGTTCTCTTTTTTTTTTATAAAAAAAGGTAATATATTAATATAGAAAGATCAAAAGCTTAGCTGCACAGGGAGCATCATATAAAAGGCTATGTACAACCTAAATATAAACTATCCACACAATGCATTTGTACTAGTTTACAAGCTGTGTGTGCAAAAGTCAGATTGAACGCCTCTTTAAGCAGATCTGAATCGAAGAAATGAAGCTGTTATTGTTTCTTAACAAGTCTACATTTTTTCTGGGAATTTGTTGGAATTACCTTGACCCATATTGGTGAAAATGATAATAGGGAAACCCAAAAAAACTTATGTACTTATTATACTGAAAAGCTTTGATCTTTCTAAATCATAATGTAGAGTTAGCTAAAGAGGATAGTTATAAGTTTAGCTGTTTGCAGGGGAAATTTTGGCATAAATTTTATGTTTATGGTGATAAGTGAATTCGTAAGACTAAATTTGGAGAGAAACTAATTGATGTTTCCCTGTCTAATTTACTTTGATACTATCCAATATGCTATATCTGGCTGATTTTTCTCAAGTTTCTTTCTCTTCCTGAGGTGCCATGCATTTGTCACTGACCCCTTCCCTCCCCCCCCCCCCTTTCGGTTATTCATCTGTTTCACAAAGACATTTGAGGATAAGGGTTCCTCCTTGAATTAACCTAGTTAGGTAAAATGCCATAGAATAGCTGCATTTGCAGGAAAGAAAAAAGAAGAAGAAGAAAAATGCACTTTATCAATTGGCATTAGTGTTGTGTTTGTCTGATTGCTTCTCATGTCTTGTTTTCTGAAAGAAATAACCCCCCTACCCCCAAAACAAAAGGAAGGAAAAAATTTACTTATAATCCTACATCCTTGTTCTACATCATGTGAATAGGGGAAGGACTATATTTGGAGTTTCCATCTCCCTTATTGTCATCAACATGGCTGCCATAATGGAACGCGCTGATGAAAATCTACTCCCTTCTGTGTACAAGGAAGTTAGCCAAGCCTTCAATGTTGGACCTGCTGATCTTGGGTATCTCACATTTATCAGAAATTTTGTACAAGGATTGGCATCTCCATTGGCTGGCATACTCGTTATTCACTATGATCGGCCTACTGTCCTTGCTATGGGCACTGTCCTTTGGGCACTATCAACTGCTGCAGTGGGTGCATGCCAACAATTTATGCAAGTTGCTTTTTGGAGGGCAGTCAATGGATTTGGTTTGGCAATTGTGATACCGGCACTCCAGTCTTTTATCGCTGACAGCTATCAGGAAGGCGTGAGGGGGACTGGTTTTGGGATGCTCAGTGTTGTTGGTAGTTTGGGTGGGATTGGGGGTGGTGTTGTAGCCACAGTCATGGCAGGTCATGAGTACTGGGGCATACCTGGATGGAGAGTAGCATTTATCATGATGGCGGCCCTTAGTACACTGATTGGCTTCCTTGTTTTTATGTTTGTTGTCGACCCTAGACACTATGGCTCTTTGGAAGCTTCCAGTAGGTAATTGTTGCTTTACTGACATTTTGATCTTCATATCATTTGCTTCTGTTTCCTCTACACTTCTGTTATTGTTCTAGTTCAAGTAGATCTGCTTCTGAACTGCTGTGAAATTGCTGCTGGGGTGCAAATCAAGGGGTTGGGAGCAAAACAATATACCCCAAAACTAACAAATTCTGAGAAATACCTAAGCAAACAATGTACACTTATGAGAGTTCCATTTGGAAATTTCCTTGCCTGAGATTGTTTGAAGTTTGGTTTTGAATGTGAATGTGAATTCTGAGAAAGGTAAGCTATGTTTGGCACAACTTCACCTTGGGGATAGCAAAACTACATTGCAAATGTCTGCCACACTACTTAGGTAAACATATGGTTTGGTGGCCAAGGTTACCATACTCTAAGTAGAGTGCTCCCTGACATATATGTTTCCTTTTCCCACTCTGCAGAAATGTGAGGATCGAAAAAGGCAATAGTTCAAAATCCCTTTGGAGGGAGTCGTGGACAGCAATGAAGGCTGTTATGAAGGTGCAGACATTTCAGGTTATTGTCTTGCAGGGCCTTGTTGGTTCCTTACCTTGGACCGCCATGGTCTTTTTTACCATGTGGTTTGAACTAATTGGTGAGCATGTATGCATAGCTCTTTTAACGTTGCTCATGATGCAATCCAACTTCATGATGCAGAATCCTGTCAACTCAATGGTGCTTGTGAATTTAATATGTTCCCTTTTTTTTCCGGTTGCATTCAGGATTTGATCATAATTCTTCAGCAGCTCTCCTCAGCGTCTTCGCGGTTGGAACTTCAGGTGGTGCCCTTTTTGGGGGGGTGATTGCAGACAAGATGACGAGACTGTACCCCCACTCTGGCCGAATAATGTGTGCTCAATTCAGTGCATTCATGGGCATCCCTTTCTCATGGTTCCTGCTCACCGTGATTCCCCAGTCTGTGAACAACTGGTTCACTTTCGCAACCACCCTCCTCATCATGGGCCTGACCATCAGCTGGAACGGTTCTGCTGCCAATGCTCCTATGTTCGCTGAGGTGGTCCCTGCTAGGCACCGAACCATGATATATGCATTTGATCGCGCATTTGAGGGCTCCTTCTCCTCTTTTGCTGCTCCACTTGTGGGAATACTATCAGAGAAGATATATGGGTATGACCCAAAATCTGTTCACCCTGACACAGGTTCTGCACAGGAGGCATATGCTCTGTCGAGGGGGCTTCTTGCTATGATGGCTGTCCCCTTTGGTTTGTGCTCCTTGTTTTACTCCCCTTTATATTGCATATTTCAGCGGGATCGTGAGAATGCTAGGCTTGCTAGTTCCAAGGAGGAAGATGCTACGAGTTTGACTTAAGCATCTTCTCATTTAATTATCCATCAGCTGGTTTTCGTTCTTAGGATTTAGGGTAGATAGTTTGCATTTTTGGATTTAGGGGAACCTTACACTCCCCCCCCCCCCCCCCCAAAAACAAAAAAAGAAAAAGAAAAGGTTAATATTTCATTGGTTTGGGGTATACAAATCTCCTCATGGGATCCACATTTCTGATGTAAAGATATCCTGACAAATTGATATGTTTCTAACTTCTAAGAGCTGAAGTTACATTGGAGTTGCTCTTATGTACCAATTGCTGTCCTTTTGTTTTCCTTGTATCTCAGAACAATTATATAATTTATCATTCAGCAGATAAAATGGTGTGCACATCTAGATTCCAGGTGCATTTACCCGTTAGCAGCCCACACTGTGTAAGAAAATCTAGCATTCTTGCTTTGACATTACCCTATATCTTGGAAGCCGATTGATGTCACTTCACTCTCTTATTTGTTTCCCCTTTTCAATGCTTTAGTATTAGCTCGATCTTGATACTTGGTAATTAATGATGTTCACAAAATGCTCCTGCAAACTCATACTGAACTAACTAATTTCTCCTTTTTTTATAATTAGGTGCCAAAACATCATGAAAGTAAATATAAAACAATTGACCAGAAATTTTAACCACTTGACGACAATACATCGATTGTTAGATATCTCAATAAAAAAATCAATTTGTTATTGTATTTTCTTTTTATGCGTGAAGTTTGAACTTGGTTAACAATAATAATATTTTTTTTTGGTCCACAGGTTAACAATATTAATATGATAGCATTAAATCATTCCAGGAAATGACAATTTAACAATTAATTGCTCACTTATCAGATATGAAATCAACCGTCTTTCATCACACTTTTAACGTTGACCATCGCAGCCGAAGTCTGTACAACCCATCGACTCTACTTCAGCTCAACAAACGCAAAACCTCTAGGGTCTGTGCATCGCATGTGATCTGAAGCTAAAACCCTAACAATGGCGAACCTCTCTGTCTCTCTTTTATGCTTCACCATTTTCTCTCTTCTCTCCCTCGCTCATGCCTTCAATCCAGAGGATCCAACCGGTCGACGGATCCTCGTCATTTTGGACGACATCTCTGTCAAATCTTCTCATTCAATCTTCTTCAGCAATCTGCAATCTCGCGGTTACAATCTGGATTTCAAGCTCTCCGATGACCGGAAAATCGCTCTTCAACGATATGGACATTACTTGTACGATGGCCTTATTCTCTTCTCGCCTTCAGCTGAGAGTGAGCTCTTTACTTCTCTCATAAGTTTTTTGTTTTTTTTTTTCTTCTGATTTTCGAACTTTCTAGACCTTTTGTAGAGGATAATTTGAGGATATTTTTTTGAAGGTATTGGAGATGGATCTTTGAAGCTGAAAGATGTGCTTGACTTTGTTGACTCTGGTCATGACTTGATTGTTGCTGCTAATGCCAATGCCTCTGATTTCGTCCGCAATGTCGCTTCAGAGTGCGGTGTTGACTTCGAAGATGTAAGTCTCGTGTTACCTTGATAGGTTTGGAGGACTAAATTTTGATTCACTTTGGTGATTTTGCGTAAATCTTTGGACATTTCTGAGAAATTCACGAGTTGCTTGCTTCAAAGACCTAAATTTGGGATCATTTTCACATTTCACTCTGCAAATCTGGAAAAGTTGACTTAGAGGCGTGCTAAACAGTACATTGTATGTAGGTTAAGTATCAGGCATTCATTTGGTAAATGAGTTGCTTTATTGTCTTTGTTTATTTCATATAGGATGCGTCAGCTATGGTTGTTGATCATACCAGCTATGCTGTATCTGAGATTGAAGGGGATCATACATTGATTGCTAGTGATAATTTCATTAAATCTGATGTGATTCTGGGAGGAGAAAAGATTGAGGTCAGTATCCATATCAAGTGTTGTTTTCTTTGATAATAGTTTGTGATATCATTTGGTTACTGGGCGTTGCAGTCATGTCTCATATGTCTATTTCAGAGAGATCTAATTTCCTTTTGTGAATACTATTGTGTTATGGGCCTAGGCTCCTGTGCTGTTTAGGGGAATTGCACACTCAGTGAATGCTGCTAGTGCTCTCGTAAGTCAACTTTCCTTGCAGCCACAGTGCTGCTGTGGTCCGTTCTTTTATGTCCAAGCTGAGAATGCATGTTAGCATGTATTTTTCTTTAACCATATCTTGAACGAGTCCACTCTTGCAAGCAGGTTGTTAAAGTTCTCACAGCTTCTCCAGCAGCATATTCTGCCAAGCCAAATTCCAAGCTATCAAAACCTCCAGCCCTCACCGGGGACTCAATCTCACTGGTTTCAGTCGTCCAGGTTCTTGCTGTATCCAACTCACAGTGTTGCTGCGCATATTTACCCTAATTAATTTTTTTCTCTTTGGCTATCCCTTAATTGGAAACCCCTCTCCCTAGGTTCTCATCTGGCTGTAACTTATAATCATTCATAAATGCATTGCTTGCCGTGTTCTTGAGTTAAAAGCTTCATTGGATATTTCTCGAGTACTTGTGGTGTCCAATTGGCTCAATCATATTAGAATCTCTTTGGCACATATAACCTCTCCCTCTGTTCGGTATTTGGTATTGATCCTTACAGGATGTCCTGTTGGTAGAAATAACCCCTTTTCCGCAAGACTTTGGGCTGTAGAACAAAGCATGTTGAAAAATCAAAGCATATGATGTAGGAGGATGTCTCATTCTCCAGTCTCTTCTCGGCCTTTTTTTACAATGTCCCATGTGTGACAAAAGTTATGTGATAGATTTTTCTAAGCTCAGCATTTAGATGGATTTGTCAATATATATAGCTTTAATTCTTGGAAAATGAGACTTCAACTTGGCTCTATGTAATTAAGATGTCTAGGTCCAATTGGAGATGAAATCAATCTTTTGTAGAATACTTGAACATCTATAACTGAATTGCCACGCTTGCATCCAATTTAAGTTGTGATCTTGTGCAAAGGCAACTCTGAATGTTTAAAGTAAAGGGTTGCATAACATTTGCTATTGGACATCTTTCTGTTGTTCTCATTTGATGTAACAGCATCACTACAAGCATTGTAGTTAAATTTAGCTGTTGATATTGCAATTTTGCAGGCCAGAAACAATGCTCGGGTTATGATTTCTGGCTCTTTAGATATGTTTAGCAACCGGTGAGTGCTCGTTTCTATACTTGTTATATCTCTTTATCTGTCCCCCCTCCCCCTTCTCTCTGCATATTATGCTCTATTGAATGAAGTATACTTCTTGTCGATGCAGGTTTTTTAGGTCAGGTGTCCAGAAAGTTGGGCCATCTGTTAAGTGAGTCATTGTATTCTTTTTAGTGATTGCTTATACAGCTTTCTTTGCTTTTATTATGTAGTCATTGACAATGTTGTTTTTCTTTTCTTTTTTTTTGGGGGGGGGGGGGGTAGTCTAGGAATTCATAATTTGTGCTTGCAATTGCTAAAGGCATTTATCAGTACTTGTGGCTGTTGCTTACTTGCACGGTTGCACCAGATAAACCCAACACCTATGTGAAAGCAAAAAATTATATTAGTCCAAATGGAATGAGTTAGGGACCTATTTAGTCCATACAAGTGCATTTGAGTATTTGCTGTGAATTATTTAAATTGGTGATTGCCAAATGCCAAAGTACAAATAGTGCATCTCTCTTTACTATTTGCTCGAATATTTGTTGCTTTGCCCTTCATAGTGGCACTGAAGGGTTCCTCTTCGCCCCCTCCCGCTTTTCTTATGAGCTTCCTTTATTGAGGATATGATAATTGCTGAAGTTGTAAAGGTGATTTTTATTCATTGTGTGATTATGGAGGGTGAGGGTTGATAAATGTGATTGCTAGTTTCAGTTGATACCTTCTTTCCTCTATCTTCAAAAGAAGGAAGGAAAATCTTTAGTAAGTCGGATAGTCACCATTCAATAGTATTGATAAATCTGAATCCCTGTCACTTTTTACTGCCTCTACACCTAACGATGGAAGCTCTTTCTAATCATCGTGATTGGTGTAGTCAGACGTGGCTTGAAGGAGGACAAAGGTGATTTGGATAGAGCACTTGTCCCCATTGTGCACTTGATTGTGTAAAATCAGATTGCAGTTTAATTCAATGTTGTCATCTGTGTCTGCATATGAACTACGTATGCTGCTTCATTGCTTTAGTGCTTGAGTGAGTCAAGGAAGTATGAAACATTAATTCTTCTTGTTACAGGCATGAAAAATCTGGTAATGAACGTTTTGTGACCGAATTAAGTAAATGGATATTCCATGGGAGGGGTCATCTGAAGGTAGGTCCTGTTGTACTCTGTTGCATACTGAATATTTGCTTAAATGATCCTTGTAACGCCCCGAAATTTCTTTTTGTTACTAATTTTGATTCAAGTGTGAATTCCTAATTATGTGTATGTATTTTATGTGTTTTATTTTAGATATATATATGTGTTTTATTTTAGATATATATATATATGTATTAAGGCTTTGTTTTCAAAAAAAAAAGCATGAGTCAAAAAAAAGGATTGAAGGAGTCAAAAAGGGAGGCAAAAAAAAAAAAGGAAAAAGAAAAAGAAAAGGGATGGGGTTTTTACGTGATATTTATCAAAAGGGGAGGGGGTTTGGTTTTCTTTTTCAACCCAAAAACACACACACACGGCAGAGAGGAGAGAAGAAGAAGAAGAAGAAGAAGAAAGAGGAGGAGGAGAAGATTAAGGTTTTAGTTTTGAGATCAGATTAAGGTGAGTAATTCTTGTTTTCTTCAACTAAACTTGATTAGGGTAAGATTAATTTGATAATTTGTGTTCGAATTTGATATATCAATTTAGAATTGAAGCTTTGAATTTGATGTTTTAGGGTTTGGTAGATTAGAGCCATAATTTCACCCCCCTAGAAACTCACCTCTATAAGTTGTATGATTGATTGTGATTTTTGGAATAATTGGATGTTATTAATTGATGTTTATGTTCTGAGTTCATCCACATACATGTTCTAATTAGGATTTTTGGGTTGATTGATTGTATTCAAAGAACAAGATGGAAGAAAACTAGATGGAATTTTCGGATTTGTGCAGAGCTCGTGTAGTCTCTGATTTCCTGGGAATTATTGGCTTGTTTAAAAATTCTGAAAATTTTACTGTAGGTTACCCATGATATTAAGCAACTTCTGGTAAATTTTCATGAATTTTAGATGTGTATTTTATAAATTATGAAATTTTGATCGAAACTGCCCTGTTATTGTGTGCGAAAAAGCAGATTCTGTTTGAATTATTGTGAGCTATTGGATTGGATAAAACTTATGAAATTTTTACTGTAAACTTCTGAGTATGACTGGAAAATTCCTGTAAATTTTCATGAATTTTGGATGTGTATTTTAGAAGTTATGAATTTTTGATTGGGAATGCCCTGTTTTGGATGCATGGTTTTCGGTTACTGTTTTAATTATTTTGAAGGATTTGTTTGGAGATAAATTATCAAATTATTACTGTAGCTTCCTCATGATATGGGGTGATTGCTTGTAAACTTTTGTGCATTTTGGTTGTGTATGCTAAAAGTTATGACTGAGTTATGCATTATTTTGAGTTAAAGTACCTTGTTTGGTGTAATGATAGATTATTTGTATGTTTAATCTGTGAATTCGATATGGAAAGGCCATTGTTGAGCCTCCTAAATATTCTGATTGTGTGAAGTAGTATGAGTAACTTGTGGAAGTTGAAAGTTATTTTGGATGGGACTATGTTTCTCTTTGACTATGTTTTGTTTGTGAAATCGAACTTCTTTGAGAAACAAGAATGTAAGTATATGGGTTATACGATTTCATTAAGTTATGTTTTGGGGAAAGAAATTCGTGTCTTGACTGAGGCTATTACAGAACGTTCTAGAGCTATGGCCATAGTAGTGACTGTCGTTATGTTCAGGTCGCCTAGTGGGAGAGGCTACAACCAATCCCCTGGGATATGAATGTCGGCCTTGTGTATGTGTGTGAGCCATGTGGGTCCCTAGTGAGGAGGGTTTCGGCCTAAACTTACTAGGATATGAATGCGATTCCATGGTTTGTGTTGTGGGCAGTTTGCGTCCTTCAGAGCGTTGGGTGCCTGGTTGGGACCATATGTATGAGTTGCGGCTGGTCCACCATTGGTTGGTACCATATGTTTGAACCGTAGCTGGACCACCAGGATGTGTTTGTCACCCCTGTGTTGTGATGGTTCTTTGCGTGGGTCATGAGTTGAATTCCCCTAAATTAAAAAGTTTTGTATTCAGTTAAGAATGTGTGATGTGTTGTGCAATTGGTTTTGGCTTGGATTTTTTTGAACTTTGGATATGATATGGAATTGAGTTTCGTTTGGATTTGGTTTTGATATTGTATGTGAACTTTTGTGATAAAGTTGCTTTGATGCGAGTACCAATTGTGGTTATGGGCGGGCCGTTAGGTTGTTTAGCAGGTTTTACTTTCTTTTGGACTCTAGTGAGGACTATGAGCCCAAAAGACATGATTGGTATGGGACAATCATGGTTAGTTTAGTGAATAAACTAATAGCAAAGCTTGTTCAAGGGCTCAAGTATAAACGTGGGTCCTTGAAACGTACCTGGTATGGGACATGTGTGGCTAAATTAATCTAATTGCCTGCCTCATAATAAAAATGTGTGTGCGTTTGTGATATTTATGACCATATTAAATATGAACGATATAAGTGCATTTATTTTTATTTTTGAAACATACGCGTATCCTCTTATCGCCCCCTATATGATATATGAGATGTTATGTTTTTATGTCATAAAATACGTGTACTGTGTGCTTATGTGTTAATCGGTTAATGTGCAAAGTGTAACAACGGGGAAGGTAAGGGTTATTCACTGGGCTCGAGGAGCTCATGACCTCACCATTTTTCAGGTTTTGAAAGCGAGGAGGGACCACAGGAGCATTAAAAGAACTCTTTTGGACTTGGAGGGCTCGTTTTATGTATACGTTATGGATTATGTTTAGTAAATACAGTTCTGTATTTTGATTTGGATATACGTAAGAACTTTGTGGATATGGTTTAAGTATGTATGTAATGTGTGTTTTAGATTGACCTTCCTGAACTTCAATTAGATTTCTATAAGAGCTTCCGCTGCTAGCGCTTATGATCAGGTTTATTAAGGTCAATAAGTTCTTAGAGCCTTGTGAGTGTTCTTAATCGAACATTCACGGTGGTGACGCGCCTGCCCCTTTGGGCGGGGCGTTACAATCCTTGCGAAAGCGGGACCCACACTGGGAGTTTGTTGTTGTTGTTGTTGTATCCTTGCGTTTTAACCAACAGGAATTGTGGCTTTCCATTTAGGCTGTCAACATCAGACATCACAAAGTTGGGGAAACTAATGAGCCTTCCATCTATCGGATAAATGATGACTTGGTAATGGCCTTTTTTAGCTATTCAACCTTTAGCTGGTTGAAATCAAAGTTAAACGGACCAGCATGTCCTTACAATGTTAAACTTCATTACAGGAATTCTCTGTTGAGATCTATGAATGGACTGGGACTAGGTGGGAGCCCTATGTAGCTGATGATGTACAACTGCAATTCTTCTTGATGAGCCCCTATGTGTTGAAGACACTTGCAAATGATAAGCAGGTAACATGATGTATGATATACTTTTAGTTTTTCTACTCGGCACGTTAGTTTCTTTGTTGTTTCTGTCGTCGCTTGGTCATAGAACAAACCAATAAATGATCCAGAGTCCTTGGTATCACAGGGCCTGTATACTGCATCATTCAGAGTACCAGATGTCTATGGGGTTTTCCAGTTCAAGATTGAGTATCAGAGACTCGGATTTTCAAGCTTGTCTCTTTCAAAACAGGTAAGAACCAATTACTAGGCAATTTTGAGTGCTACATGGTCAGTTACTTGATATTGCTATTGTTATGGTAGAGAACAGAATTTCTTGCATTCAGAAGTGTGAGAGGAGAGATTTTAGACTACAGCATACCTGTGGTTGTTTGGTTGTCCATAGTCTCCGGTTATGTATTGTAGTGAATTAATGATATTCTTAACTAATCAGTATGAAACTAGGGAGTCTTTTACTGTGATGTGACTTTTGAAAGTCAGGGTGTCTTCAACTGTTGTTCATTGCATAGTTTTCGATTTGTTTGACATGGATCTTTATTTCGAAAACTAGGCGGCATCTGTTTAGACTAAGAGCAAGTTTCTTTCTAACTGCAGATACCAGTACGACCATTCAGGCATAACGAATATGAACGATTCATACCGGTGGCTTTCCCTTACTATGGGGCTTCATTTTCAACGGTACTCTCAGCATCTCTCCGCATGTCCTTTCCTTGAAGTAGATGCTAATAATGATGGAAATAGTCACTGACCGGCTCTTCAATTGGTTGCAGATGGGTGCGTTCTTCATCTTTAGTATTGTCTACTTGTGGCATAAGTAGATCTCCCTTCTAAGCAAAGGTGGCGGTAGTAGTGTACATGTCCATCAGGGGCACCTGGGTATACAGCTTGCATTGTCAAACATGATTTGAGAGCGCTAACGTCAAAGACTCGAAATTAGCATGTCAGAACTTAGAAGCCGGTTTACAGCTCGTATTATTTGACAATCCATTCAGGGTAGGTTGTTGGAACTTGGGTGCTTAAAATAGTTTTCCGAAGAGATGCCTTGCTGAAAAGAGGATCATATCAGGGTTTTTGGACTTTTGTTATTGCCCATGTACCTTGTATTAATAGTAAGATTTTCATCACCATTTGTTTTCCTTCTAACAATGCTCGGGGTAGTTGAATTCAAGTTCCTAATTTCCTTAATTCCTATTACATCTATATGCAAATAATTAAGAGGAAATCTTCGGCAAGACTTTTAATTCGAACTTTATTGCGAAATAAGACTAGTGACTAGGGTTTACATGGGTGGGTTAACACATATGTTTAGAAGTACATAACAGTAAAAATGATTTACTTCATGAGTCTTTCTTATATAAGTTTTTGTACATTATCCATGATGACTGGCTAAAAATATGAGTTGGTGAAATTTAGTTGGTAAATCCATGGTACAGCTTTCAACCACAACTTCCTTCCACTTCCACCGACTATCTTATGATGACTAGCCAAGTCTATAGAGTTTCTCGCAGGCGATTGCCTATATGACATTAGCTCTTTTCCACTTTTATAGACCTTTTCGACCTATATGCTCGATTCACCATTGCACAATCTCTTAATGAACCAAGGATTTGCCGTCATGTTCTTAGTCTTACATTTCAATGTAAACTGTATAAACAGAAAACCCACCATCAGGAAATCCAGCATCTGCAAATGCAAGTGTAGCTAATGAGCTTCATTAATTCTCCATTTTTGCTTTGGAAAAACTGCCAAACCGTTTTGACAAAGTGGCTGATGTCACTTAGATGCAGGAAAATTGGTTTGTAATATACAACCAATACTAATTACAGGGCAGAAAACTATTACATTGATGAATAAATGAAATGAGTTCGTGTCCTATCTTTTGATCATCCACATTTATTTTTATTTTTATTTTGTTTTGGTTCAAATGAGGGGCCCTAATACGAGATGATCATCCACATTTATCATGAAGAATAGAGAATGATCCACCACATAATGGGGGTATTTGATAGCCACAACTTCAAGATACTAAATTATAAGCTTTAAAATTAGCGATAACCTTTAGTTCTAAAACAGGCAAGTAATTTTGACCAATAGAAGACAAGTACTAAGGTCATAAGATTATGATTGAAGTGGGTTATTTTTATTTCCCTTGAAGAGATGAAGCAAGGTGAGGAAAAAAAAAACCAACAAAAGAAAATTTTGGACATCAAGCCCACTAAATTGGAAGTTAAAGTGGGCCACAAACCAAATACAAATTAGGCTCAAGCAAATATGTCAACAATTTGAACAACTCTTGATGTGTGATGCCTCTTCATGCGCCTGCTAAGTCATGGAGAATATACAATGGTGATACGTGATTCTATATCATAAGTAGGGGCTTATATCCTCCATATCGTTCTACAAGTCAATTTTTTTCTTAATTCTCTATATCTCATGGATCACCAAATGAAATAAAAGTTTAAAGTTTATATGGCAAAAAAAAAAAACAAAAAAGGGTGGTGAGCAGATCATGGCCACGAGCTGAATTGCGGGGCGAGCTGGAAGGATCAACATTGCATGCCATTTTTTGAACCGTAGGTAGAAATGTTGGACCACGATCCTCTCATTGCAAATGCTCTAGTAATTAGCTCTCTGATTTGATCATTCACGCGCTCCTGCTGCTCCTTGAATTCCTCCAGAGATTGTTGCATTTGGTGATATAATTCTTCCCACCTTCGACCTTCATTGGTCCAGTGTTATCTGATACTGCCATTAGATTGTATTCAAGATAAAAGATCCTGGAATCCTAGGATTTAGGCTAGATTACTGGGCTTCAAATCAACAATCGAATGGAATGAGTGATTGTGTTTAATATGTGTAAGCCAGATCAAGTGGAGATACTAACCACTCAATCCAAAAGGAGGAAACCAAAATGCAAAAAAAAAAAAAAAAAGGTCGATTTGGATTCTGATTAATCAGGCCCAAGAAGAGTCTGATACCCATTGATAATGCTCTTCTAGGAAATCAAGATTTCGAGGAAGAATAAAGACAAAGAGATACAGAAAGCTTAGAGAGAGAAAATGGAGAGGCTAAATCTCTCTCTCTTTCTATCAACCATAACAAGTAGCCAAATAGGCCCTCAGAGTTTTAACAAATAACTAACCTATAAACTGTATTTCTCCTGCCAATGATGACATGTCAAACACGTGATATTGTAACAAACTCGTATCACATGTATCTATCCCTTGTTCTTAGAAGAAATATGATGAAGTTGCATTCATTCAAGATTGACAACTTAAACTTGAATCACTATTCATTGCTATGAATTATGGGATAATAATAATGATGGTTTTCGTAATTAATATTTCGATGGTAGAAAACCTGAAATTGTCTTGATTTTGACTATTTGAATTATACTAACAACAGTTAAAAAAAATAATTTAACGAAGTTTTGACGTAAATTATAAGGTCACAAAATAACGTAACTGTGATAACATTGAAATAGTTATTGAAATAGTTTATTTAAACCAAGCTAAGGAGTCGACAAAAGATAAAATATAGTAGCAACCATGCTTTATTTTGTACAATGAAAATCTAAAACTCCGCAACTAAAATAATAAATAATATAACAAATATTATAATAAAAAAACAAAGAAATAATCGCCACTAAAACTACTGATAAGGAGACTCTTGATAATTATTGTCTTCACTGTGACCTATATCTACCGTATATGATGTATTTGTCCCTTGTTCATCGATTTCAATCGACGAGATCTACGACCACTTTAGGAAGAGGAATAAAATTAGTAGCTTTAACCATGAGAGTGTACCTATGTATGGTGTCATTAGGTGTAATGATACCAGGATTAATAGTGTTGATGCAAGTGTAGTTAAGAATGCTGATACGACTATTGAGAGTGCACACTGATTCAATCAAACTTTACTTATGTCTTTTTCTTTTACTGATGGTACTGCAAAAACAAAAAAGGCTTTGTAATTGTATTTTTCATTTCTTGCATTTCTCAATTGCATTTTTTCATATAATTTCTCTAGATTATGTGATCGTCTTGCCTCCTTTCTTCTTTTCTCTAAATTATGTGATCTTTCAATTTTTTGTTTCCTTCCTTTCTCAATTGCATTTTTCAATTGCATTTCATTATGCTTTTTCATTTTTCATTTTTGGCATTTCTTTCAAGTGCATTTTGTCATTTCTCAATTGCATTTTTCATTGGAAAATTCTTAGGTACAAACTTATGTATTTAGTATGGTCTATACTTTGAAGTCGTGTAATAAACACGCTCTCAATATGTTATAGTATATCTTTTTTTTTCTATAGTAGTGTATCTTTTCTATTTTACAATGTACATTTTTCTTCCTACAGTGTACCGTTTATTTTTCGCAATGTATCTTTTCTTATCTGTAGTGTATCTTTTTTTTTACTGTAGTGTACCTTTTGTTCCCTTCAATATATTTTTTTTTAGTCGGTTGGATTAGAAAAATTACAAAAATATTTGTTGGATTGAGAAAAATAAAATAAAAATTTAATCTAATTATATTATGCTTCTTATATGGATATATATTTGAGTATAGTACATAAATATATACCGTAAAATTAGTGTTTTTCATGCCCTTCTCTCTGGATTATGTGATCTTCCTACTACCTTCCTTCCTGCCAGTTCAACCACACCCCCCGCCCCCCCGGGGTCCGCGTCACTCCCATTTGATTCAACTTTGTTCACAGTGCTTTGACTGATTCCGATCCCTACCTTTCAACGACTTCTGAAACTATTCTAGATTCTCTCTCCTCCAACTCCTCTCTCATTCTTCCTGTAGACCTTCGTTTACATTTGTTTATCTCCCAAACTAGTCATCTGGATCACCTTAATTAATCGCCCATTAGCTGATAAACCACCTTCCATTTGGGTCAAAAACCACACTTGCTACTGAAATTCCAGCGGGTCACATTTATTGTAATTCAATTATCCATTTCGTAGCTCAAGTTTGAACCTTGATTAGAATTTTGTGTCAAAAAGAGTGTGAAGTTCTTATCTTTGAGCTTATCGATTGTTCAATTTAATGGGGTCAAAGCTTAGCAAAAGGTCGAGCAGCAATTCAGCAATCCCTGCTGCAACACTTACAACCATCAGCTCTGGATCCGCGTCGGGATCCGGATCCGGATCCGGATCCGGGTCAGGGGCCAATGGTGATTTGAGGCTTTATCTGGCAGCTTGTCATCGTGACCCGGATGTCCAGAGGTTCGATTCGACCCTTCATCAGCATGCCATTTCTGTGATTAATACCCTTGCCCCTGATGATGGTTTTGGTGTTGATGGATCGGAGGTTCGTTCTCTCTCCTTCGACTCTCTAAGACAAGTAGCAGGCTGCTTGATGGACATGAATCAGGAGGTTGCTACTTACATTGTTAAATTCAAGAAGGATGTGTGGAAAAACAAAGAATTGCTTAGTTTGGTTGAAGACTACTTTGAGTATACTGTCAAAACCCTAGATTTCTTCACTTCCCTTGATAATTGCCTCAGAAATGCACGTGCTAGGCAGTTTATTATAGTATCAGCCCTACGTCGTTTCGAGGAAGAATTACAGGTTGCCAATGATGGTTGTGATGATGTTGATGTTGATGCTGATGCTTGTACTAAATTTGCTAAGACATTGGAAGAGTTAAGGAGTTTCAAGGAGGCTGGGGACCCATTTGGGAGTGAGTTTTTTGGTTTGTTTGATTCGGTTCGGAAGCAGCAACTTCAAATGTTAGAGAGGTTGCAGCAAAGAAGGCGTAAACTTGACAAGAAGTTGAAGTCAGTAAAGGTGTATAGGAAGGTCTCTAGTATCATCTTTGTGGCCACTTTTGTCGCGGTTGTTATATGTTCTGTTGTTGCTGCTGCAGTTTCTGCTCCACCTGTGGCTGCTGCCTTGGCGGCTGTTGCTACTGCCCCTTTGGGAGGCGTGGGGAAATGGGTCAACTCGCTTTGGAAGAGATACGAGAAAGAGTTGAGGGATCAAAAGGAATTGATCTTTAATTTGCAGCTCGCCACCTGCATTAATCTGAAGGATTTGGAGAACATCCGGGTTTTGGTAGATAGGTTGGAGATTGAGATTCAGTCCTTGTTGACGAATGTTGATTTTGCTCTAAGGGATGCGGACATTTTGACATTGGTGATAGATGAGATCCGGAAGAAGTTGACCGTGTTTATGGAAGGGATCGATAATCTAACTGCCCATTCCGACAAGTACAGCAGGGAGATCAGACAGGCGAGGACAATGATCCTGCGTAGGATAACGGAATAACTAAGGTCACCAGCATAGCTATCTTCATTTGCCTGATGAAGAACATTATCACCCTGCCATATATATCTGCTCTTCAGTGACTGCTATATCTTGGTATGCTCATGCTGTACTCTTTAGTGTGTGTATAGCATGCTTGTGGTGGTCGATTTGTAGTACTGTATTTTATAAAGTATATTCATGCCAATCCCTAAGCTATGTACATTGTCCTCGCTTACTTATGAACATATTGGTCGGAACAAATTGTTTCATTGAGTTGTCGTTGGCCTCCCTGCTCTAAGCAGCTTTATTTGTGAACGGAAATACAAAGAAAATCTTATGACAGCCTTGAATTTCATTTTGACAGCATCACGTATTACTCATTTTTGTTTATGTTGAGTGTAAGACTGAGCAATGGTGGTATGCTAGAAGGTTACGGGAGGAGGTGGACAATTCACTTCACTGTAAAAAGAGGATTTATGCCTTTGTTTTTGCTTTGCATTTTGCACTTGATATGGGTTTAATGGACGCAATAGTGATGCACATCCACTATCCAAAGTCAGTATTATATCTTTGTATTTTGCCTGATAAATCTGGAAGAAGATTAGAGCACGAAGCTAGGCCTAGAAAGACCAGTTTCAGATTTGAGAGCTATATAGTGAATGAAGAATGAGTTATTGTAGTCAGTAAGTAGACTTGATCCAACATTGATTTATCATTTATGCAGTGTTCTAAATTTACTGCATTTGGCTTGCCTATGAATTTTATCAGAGTTTGTGCATACATATAGGATTATATTGACCTTTTTCAACAAATATAGCCAACTGTTGCTCACATGCTTTGACATCAGAAAACATTGGTTATGTGAAAAAATAGCTATATCATATCATTGTCCATCAGAATTGGAGATTTCACAGGGTATTTCTCAACTTGTTATGAGTTGTGACTGAGATCGTAATAGCAATTGTGATTTCAACAAGTAATTTTATGCATTTGGTCCAGAGACCTCTTAAAATAGAGATTTCACTGGGATGTCTTCCTTTCATGGGGGGTCAAAGTCTTGACTCCTAATCTAACCACAAGCATGTCCATAAAATGTCCAAGTGTACTATCAGAATTTGTGATTCTTCACGATGGAATAGCCTCGTCTTCTTGTCAGTCAAGTCTCTTATTTGAACATGGACTTTATGACCCATTACATCTCAGATGGATGGCGTGGCATCGTTTGACTTGCACCTCAATAAACTGCTGCTGCTAGCTAGCTATCATGTACTCTCCACAAAAGAGTTCTACTATAATGGTGCTTTACAAACTTTCCCTGTACACGGGTCTGCAATGAAAAATGAAAGAAACAATTGCTGAGTGCACACACAGCTTCTGTGCATTTGATACGTCTTGAGGGTGTCTGGCGGGCATTCATATGCTAGGACTAGGAGAGTGAGTGCTTCATATACTGCGACTCAGGGAGCAAGTGTGAGGACTGCCATCGTCGTGTCTTTTAAGACAGCCATGTTTGTTACTCGCGAGGTCATTCATACAATTTTGGATGCTAAGACACCTGTTGAAATTGATGTGGGGGCTTTTTTGGGAAAGTCTGATCTGTACACTCACCGTAAACTATCAAGCAATGTAGCTTTTAAGTTTTAAATGTTCAAAAATCATCTCAACCAAAAGCTTAAGTTGATGGCTGAAAGCCCAGGAATAGGTTTATACTCTAACACGTCCCCTCACGCAAATGCCCTTTGAGTTTTAAGCATGACTGTTGCAAAGGTTACCCATATCTTGGGCAATAAATCAATATGGGGTTGCTGAGATTCGAATTCAAGACCTCTCGCTCAGAAAGACTCTAATATCATGTTCAAGAGCCATCTCAACAAAAAATTTAAGCTAATGATTAAAAGCCCAGGAACAGATTTATACTCTAACATTACGCATGGCAGCAAATGCTTCACCATTAGTAATGTCGAAGGAAATGGTAGATAATTGATCACTTTCTCGATTGAAATTCGATTGTGTTTGTTCTCACTCCATGGACGTGAACTGGGGTTGAAGTGGAATGTCTTATACACAATCTCAAAGAACATCGCAGTTCCATCAGAAGAAAAATAAAGTTAGCAATCAAGCAAATTGCATTAGAATTCTTACTATGAATGATGATGGATTAGATTTGGATTAGACTACATAGATTCTCGATTCGAATAGCTATATACTTTTTCAAGTTCGAGCTGTTTTTTTCCCCTAAAAAATAATGCTTCGGATTGGGTTTTTGATACGCCCTTGGATCATATGATATTTCATCAGGCACTTAGATGAATCCATGACCATCCCTTGGCCATTGATGGCTAACACAGTAAGCATGGGATAGAATCCTAAAATCTTAAGTGTGCAATATTGTTTAAAAAAACTCAAAAATACAAATTAAGGGTGTGTTTGGTAGGGGGAAAAATCATTTTTTATGAAAAATATTTTCCAAAAAAAATGATTTTCCACTTACATTTTCAGCTGTTTGATAGAATGGAAAATCATTTGCTTTCCACTTCATTTTTTGCTATTTGATAGAATGAACTCCCCGTTATCACTTCATTTCTTTTTACCGTCAACCCCCTTTCCTGCTCACAACTCTGACCCGACCCAACCAACGAATTCTGTTTCTCTCTCCTCTTCAAAATCAAACCCAAAATATCAGTGAGAAATATACATAGTAACAAACTCAGCAAAAGAGAGAGTCAACATTAATGAATCTCAATTTTTTCACTATTCCCAAAGATTACCCAGTTGACTTTGAGTGATATTAAATCCAGATTAAAGAAAATGACGAACGGAGAGACGATGAGTGTCTCAGATTGCGAAGTTCTTCAAAAGGGCAACTGTAACAAGATCGTAGAACTCAAGAAATAATTACAGAAATTAACGATGGGAATCATCGATGTACATGAAGAAGAGGAGAAGAATGAGAGACAAAATGAGAATGAAAATAGAGTGATTCTAGGCACAATTAAAAGAAAATAGAACAAGAGATAAAATTGGGCTTGAAAAATCGTTTTCCCTACTTTTTCAAGGGAAAACAATTTCCTTCAAATGGAGTAAAATAATTTTCCCCATAAAATGATTTTTTCCTCCTTGTTTGACCAAATGACTTAAAATAAAAAAATTATTTTTAAAAAAATTAATTTTTTCCTTACCAAACACACCCTAAAAGAAAAAATTCAGCATAGAAATAGATTTGGACTTTGAGTTAGATTCATCTAAAGGAAAAGGAAAAATGTCTGGCATAGGAGGAAGGTGATGGCCAATGCCCAAAAAGGCTAACACAGCCCCATGTGGTGCTAATGGGTCACTAGCTACTCTAGAGTTGAAATTTTCCATCGTGAATGGATGACGATTGGGCCTAACCCAAACCACATAGATAGTCTCAAAAATAAAACAATGTTGGCTGTAATATTAGCCAAGAAGCTTAAAAATAAGAGTACGTTTAATCATATTTTTAAGAATACGTTTTTCATAAATCATATCAATGCTTATATATTAAAAAGTTGTCTATATAGCAAATACGAGTAAAAAAAATATATGTGTGGATAGCAGAAGTATACACTTCTAGATGTGTGATACACATTACTACAGAAAATGACTTTTAAAACATCTAATTAATAATTTATTTTTTTTTGGCAATTTCAGATTTATCATTTTCATTTCATCGAAGCCTTCTTCTGTTTACATCGATCTACTACATATAAGCCAATTTATCGCACAACATTATTTTTATTCACCAACTAGTTATACAAAACACTAACAAGTGATGACTAATTGCTTTAAAATAACTAATCCACCAGCATTAAAACAACTAAACTTACATAACATTTCTAAAATACACCTAGAAAATCTTTTTTAACACCGTGTTTTCAAGTAGCACATTTGGAGCTTGGGGCACAAGTAGGGCCGCGGGCCGGTAAAAAAATTTGTACCCACCTAGAACCCGTAAAATTTATCCCAGTAGGTATGGGTATGGGTGGTGAAAATAGAAAAAAATGAATATGGGGCGGATACTATTAAAATGGGTATGGGTATGAGTAAGGGTATGGGTATAGGTCCTACCCGCCCCATACTCACCCATTACACCTTTTATCAATATCTAGCTCGTACCCGCCTTATGTGTGCACCACATAAAACCCATACCTATTTGTTTAAAGTTCTGATTTGATACTCGTACTTGAATATTTTGCTAATTACTTTGAGTTGTATGATATTCAATACTTCAGTGTGACATTTTGTTAGAAATTGCAACTATTAAGTGGTAATTTATTGCTTTGATTAGCAAAATTTTAGTTGTATTCGGCGTGATATAATATGTTGTTGGAAACTTCGTATTAATGTGACATATTGGGTATTTGATGTCGAACATAGGTACAAAGTGGATTTTTTTGTCTATATATACCCAAATAAAACTCACATATCCGCTATACCCAGTAGGTATGAGTATGAATATAACTTTACAATACCCAACGGTTATAGGTATAGGTCTAAATATTAATTTTAAAAATGAGTATGAATGAAAGTATAACTAAACTCGTCTCATATCTGCTCCATTGACACCCCTAACATAAGGTCAGGACCTTACGTCTATTCTTAATATAGAGTGAGAATGGGCGAGTTTTCACCGAGTGGAGACTTTGACAACAAACACTGCTTGATCTAAGTCACGCATTCACAACCAGCTGCCTCGATCCTCGCACCCACACCATCCATTACTTCAGATATTTTCTCTTTATTTAGATAGAGATGAAAATGATCGGTTCTCAACTATATTTTCCCCATACTGGTGCCAAGCCAAGCGAGTAAGGGATTTGTCAAGATGAGACCCCGACCCTTAGCCTCCAAGAAAACAGATCGAACAGTCGGGAAAAACTGGGCCGGTGAAGCAGGTAATCAAAGTCAATGCAAGACCAAGTCATGGCGGTTTGAGATTTTACATATGAAATTGTATATCAGGAGAGCAACTAATTAAGGGAACCGTGTAAGGAAGCTACATTTTAATCTCTCTGAATTTACATAGGAAATTGTATATGCCACTTCTTCATGCTTCTTTCTTAAGATTTTTCCTGTGCATTTTACGGCTCTAACACCCCCCCCCCGAAATCCCTGTATATATAGTCTCTCAATCTCCTTGGTTGTTGCCATCTATCCATATCAGTACACCACATAACTTCAACCCCAGATCAAAGAATACTCTCATATCCATCGTCGTTGACTTACCAAAACCAATCCACAAAAAAGCGATGAAGAAAGAGAACAAAGAAATCGAGAAAATCCTGGACCTGTCCCTTATTCCCAGAAGCCTTCTCCGATATTGCTCACCGTTGATGTTCATAACCTCCCCTAGAACCCGAACCACCACTCTCATCCCTAGGCACGTCATCACCCACATTCAGGTGTATACTCTGATCAGTGACATGAGGATGCCTCGTTCCCAACAGCTCTGCCGCCCACAAACCAGTACTGATTTCCAACATGGTACCAGAGCCATTAATAACGTTAACCCCCAGATCGGTGACACTGACCTCCATGAGGCAGTGCAATCTGGGAGCCTCACCAAAGCCCAGGAGGCTGTGAGTGGAAACCGGGAGCTGTTGAGGTGCCAGAACGCACAGGGGAATCTTCCATTGCACTTGGCCGTTGGAGGTGGCCATAAGATGGTGGCCATGTACTTGGTTGGGGAGTACCCGCAGGGATCCTGCACGTTAAATGCGGAACGCTTGTCGCCTCTTTACCTTGCTGCGGAGGGCCGACACTTGGAGCTTGTGGACTTCATGTTTGGGAAGCTAGCTTCAGACCCTGATCTCATTTCTAAGATCAAAAAAGGGAAATCAATCGTTCATGCTGCCATTGTCAACCACAACCAAGGTACTTATCACGACTATTGATAATTAATTTGTACTCGTATTTTACAAGCAAATATGTCGACTGATAATCAATGGATTCAATTGATCATCGAGTATATATCAATTGTCTAATTGATTAAGTTGTATGATGACAGAAATGTTGCAAATGATACACAAGCATCAACCTGAGCTAATAATCAAGGCGCGCGATGCAGAAGGAAGGACTCCTCTGTCTTGCGCAGCATACAATGGTTTTGCAGACATGGTGGAGTACTTGCTCAAAGAGTTCCCCAAATCAAAATCTGACCTCGACGAGGATAAGGATCGCTCACACGCAGTCCATAAGGCATGTCTAAGAGGCCACATTGAGGTCTTGAAGGTGTTCCATGCATACTTTCCAAAATCGTTTCGCGCAGTAGACCGTTATGGGCGAACAATTCTTCACGTAGCTGCAAAAGAAACCAAAGACAAGCTTAAGGAAGTGGTCTCTTACTTGGTAGGCCTGCATGGGATTGGTACAGAGCTACTTTCCATAGAAGATGAAGATGGTTGCATTCCGTTGGATTTGGCTCGGAGGAGCAAGAACCATCAAATCGTCAAAATTCTTCAGCAATAATGCATAGATATTTTTTCCCCCCATTGATACAGCCGGCCTTACTGTTTCGATGAGATCTTATACTACCAGTCAGTATTCAATACATGATTTGTACAATACGCTACATATGATATAGCAACTAGCAAGTGTTGTATTATACACTTATTATTTAGGTTAACAGCTGGGTTATCTTATATTTCTAGTAGTCTTTTTAAGACTTGTTATTTTGTAAAAATTATCTCAAGTAATTTGTGTATCGTTTTGGAAGTGGATCTAGTTGTCTTTAGAAGATATTAGAGTTATATTTTTCTCAACATGAGCATCTAAGTTAATTAAATACCACTTAACTCTTTTCGTCATATTTTATCTTCCTATATTAATTTTGATTGATAGTTACTGAAACAGATTCCTATCGAATAATCTCTTTAAAATTTGCAATTTGATCATTTGAAATGTATATGCTTACAAGTTTTATATTGTCATATATTCAACATCGCAATCTATCATATTTGATTGTACCAACTAGTCCAATTAAGTTGAACCAAGTTGACTTCAAGAAGTCAATTTAGGAAAAAAAAGGTGGAACTAATAAAGTAATTCCTGTAAATCTTATTAATAGATAATAAACAGTGAGAAATTTTCATGCAAGGAAAATAAATTGATTAAGACAGGCGTTAGTACGTACAAAATTAATTAGTTCTTTTGAGATTGAGGTTATTTTTTGACTCGAAAACTTGTATTTGTCATTGTCGATTACACATTATAAGTGTTGGTTGGCAAAAAATAAATCGACCTCTTATTATTTAGTGGATAAATGAGCATTCCAAGTTCTTTTAAATTCTTTCTACTTTCAATTCCTTCCATCCAACTTAAAAGAACGAGCCCTAAATAAGAGCATCTACCCGTCTTATAGTTAGAAGGAAGAAGTAAAGAAGTAAATTTTATTTACATATTTTGCGAATTACTTCTATACCTCGTACTTACTAGCAATATTCGTTAACCCCACGCGAAAATTAATTACAAGGTAGATTTAATTACAGAGTTACTCCATCCACCGTCAACTAATTCTGAGATATTTAATTTACTGAACTTATATACTCGTTTATTTGATACCAGATTTATAAAAAAATCTGACAATAACAATTACAAAATGTCAAATTGCATGGAAACGCCTGGGTAATGACACCGTGTTTTCAAGAAGCAAAGACTAGTTGGAGCTTGGTCGACAAGGTTGGGACAATGATACGGGACGTACGGTAACTCTTTTATTGCTCACATATGTTATTGAGAGCGTAACGAGTGAGCTCGTTCAATTTCACCGAGCAGAGACTTTGACAAAAACTCCTGTATTCATAACCAGCTGTTCCCCCAACTCCTCCATCATTTTCTTTGTATATATAATAAATAGACGAAAACGCTTGACTTTTCTACATATTTTCCTCACAACCCCCAGGAATTGTCAAAATTTTATGCATTTTAATTTAAAACAAATATCATCGCAGATTCAACGCTGGTCTTCTAAAAAAAACTTTGAGAGGTGCTACGGTGTCGTGTTTTCTACCAGTTCATACATTTATGGTCAATTAAAATTGAATTATGTTTTAAAAATAATCCGTCAAAAAATGAAAAAGAAGGGTACGTCCAATATTTACGGTTTGTATATGTTAAAAGTATCATATCTTAATTGGGCACTAATAGGGTTTTGAAGTGACAAAAAATGTCTCGAATTGGGTTAAATTAATATATTGTATAATTTAAAATATCCAATCACCAATATATGATCACAATTAATTGTCATCTGCTAAACCTGAATATTGTTCGCTATAGTAATAAGTACAATCAAATTTACTGCATGAAGTTAGAGTCTTTAAGGTCAATCAAATTATCTTTATAGTAAGTCTTGTGTGAGACCGTCTCACACAAGTCATATCATCAGATGAATGATTTTATGGTGACTATTAATATTTCATTGGGGTGACTAATAGTTCATCTAATAATAACTGTTATTATAGTAACTGTTATTATAGTCACTATTAGGAAACCTATACGTTGTAAAATATTATTATCTGTAGAATATTTATTTTGACATGATTGTGTTAGTGTTGGAATATTGTATAATCACTTAACTTTTCCTGTAAGCTAGGGTTGTATATATGTATTGGCTATGATGAGAATGACAGCAGCGTACAAGGCTATTTGCCACAATCTACACGCTCACATCTTGCCTCTCTCTCCCCTTCTCGTACTCACTTTGTTCATGGTATCAGAGCATACCGTTTGAAACTCCCACTCACCATTATCTAATCAAAACCGGCAATGGACAAGGATGGAAGCAAAGGACGGTTCATAATTGAACCTCACTCTCCCTATTATCTTCATCCATCCAATGGCCCCGGTGCCCTAATCACGGCACTAGTGTTCGACAGTAAGAATTACGATTTATGGGAGAAGGCTATTCACACATCATTAAAACCAAAGAACAAACTTGGGTTTATAGACATGACTCTCAAAAATCCCAAACCCAATGAGAATGAAGAATTCTCGGAGTACCATGCATGGGACATAGCAAACTCGATGATATGTTCGTGGATAATAAACGTCATTGAACCACAACTACGCCCAATTATAGCATATGCGGACTCGACTTACAATATGTGGAACGATCTTCGAAAGAGGTATGGCGTGGCCAATGCACCTCGAATCTACCAACTTAAGGCATGTATTGCCAATTGCAAACAGGGCAGCCTATACGTGGTGGAATTTTATAACAAACTTGTAAGCTCGTGGAGTGAACTTAATAACCACGTTAAGATCCCGTACTACACCTATGAAGGGTGCAAGTGCGAAATATCTTCCATGAATACCCGTATGCTTGATGAGGAAAAATCATATCAATTTCTCGTGGGCTTGAATAAGGAACTATATGGCCAGATACGTAGTTAGATTCTCGCTCAAGACCCACTGCCTCCACTTGAGAAGATATTCAATATGATCACTCAAGAAGAACAACACAAGCGCATGATGACGAGTCAGGATGAACGCACAAAGACAGCAAACACAAAGACAGCAGATGCGTTTGCTGTGAGTCACAGAGACAAGACTTAGCCGTCGACCAAGAAAGGGGGATGCAAGCATTGTGGATGCTTTGGCCATGAAGAAAGTAGCTGTTATGAGATTATTGGGTACCCCCCAGCTGGGGAACCCGTGGGAAGAACAGAGACCGTGAGAGAGTTGTGCGTGGAGGTCGAGCAAGCAGAAGTCGTGGTGGCAGAGCTGCTGAGCGCGAGACTGCCTACTCGGCTGGACACACGACACACAATAGCAACGATGGAGAATAGAGCTACAATGCGATTCCTGGGCTGACGCATGAACAGTTGCAGCGACTTCTCAGCTTGATCGAGCCATCCAAACCGGGTTATGAAAAACTGTCAGGTAATATGGTGTGGATTATTGATTCTGGTGTGCCTCGTCATATGACGGGAAATGCTCTTCAGTTAGAAGGAAAGACATCGGTAAATCCAATTGCCGTATCACTACCCAATGGAGAAAGTGCCATCGCGAATTGTCAAGGGAGTATGAACTTGGGTCTTGGACAATCTTTACATATCAAATTTTTCATGCAATTTGATCTCTGTCTCTCAACTAATAAGAGAATTAAAGTGCATCGTGATTTTTGATGGTGATTTGTGTGTGATACAGGACTGCATCTCGAATTAGCCCAATTGGAGTGGGAAGACTGAGAGGAGGGGTCTACTGCTTCGATATTTTTGGATCATCCACGGCTCAAGTCAATGCGGTAGGCTCTCACGACTTATGGCATGGACGCTTAGGGCATCCCTCGAATCAAGTTTTATCTTTTATTGCTAAAGATTTAGAGATCCGTGATAATGTAGTGAATAAAAAACCTTGCGATGTTGTTGCAGAAAAAGTTTTAATATTTATAAACTCCAAGTGTAAGGTGTATCGTTGAGTACTTGGGGTGTCGTCCGCAGGGAGTTGTGTTTCCAACTACCGAGGCTAACTAAAGCGTCTCAATCTAGGCCGGAGAGAGAGTGAAGGAAGAAGGACTAAATTACTAAAACAAATAAACAAAAAGGGACTTGGGTTTATGATTTCACCAAGTGATGAACCAGTTAATCAAGATGAGTCCTAACATACCCAAACCACACTGAGAACAAGAGATGATCGGTTGCACCATCAAAGATCACCCAAGCCCTCTCTGAAGGGTCATGAGCTAGTCTAATTAGCCTAACCACCTATTTTCATGGGGTTAGCCTAATTAAACAGCAAAACTAGCAACCCCGGACCTAGCTCGATTCGGATACTATTTTCATATCCCGAACTCAGCTATTCCCTCTCCCACACTAGCTAATTGACATCACCTCTCAACATAAGCCAATCGCCCAAAAATATGGATGAAAGCTCTCTCAAGCATTTCATCGAACACTTGGCGGGCGTGAAGAAAAACTCTAAGTTCTAGGCATAGATTGGGTATGGTTAGGCCAAATACAATACTAATTAGCCATCAAGAGGCTAATCACAATCCAAATCAACACAAACTAACAACTAAACATCAACAAAACACAAAAACCCAAATTCAAACCTAAACTAACAAATAAGAAAGCAAACATGAACAAGAGAGGAAGAAGAATGAAAACCAATCTAATCCAATCAATCTAATAAGCATAAAAGAACAATCAAAACTAAACATCTAAACTGAACAAATCGCATTCAAGAATTAAACTAACAAAAATCAAAACAAGAACAAAAACGTGAAATAAAGAGAGAGAGAAAGAGAAACTTATGCTTGATTCAATTGATGAACTTGAAATCCAAAGCTTCGAATAAAGAATTAATTCAATACAATCCTAATCTAATCTCCTCAATGGAGTTTTTATTGGCTAAAACCTAAACTAAACTATCCTAGAAATCGCCAAAGAGAAGCCCCAAGCAAACCCCCTGAGCGACCCCCGCAAAAACGCCCGAAAAGGGCTTAAATAGAAAAATCGCGAAACCGGACGACGGGCCCGGGGGGCACGACCGTGCCATGTGGCACGGTCCCACCGTGCCAGGGTGGCATGGTCGTGCCACATGGCATGGCACCACCGTGCCATTCCTCTGGGCACGGTGGTTCGGCCCCCGGTTCGTCCTTTTTTTGCCGGTTTTTGCTGTTTTTCTTCGCTTTGTCCTGTCTTCGCTCCTTTTCGCGGTGTTTGCTTGATTTGACGTTATTTCCTACAAAGCATAAATAAAACAAGTAAAAATCCTAAAGATTAAGTTATTATACGAGCTAAAAGTGGGTGAAAAGGCATGTAAAATGCGACAAATTATCGCCTAACAGATGTCTGTTTTTGTGCTAAGCAAATGCGAACTCCATTTGTTGAAAGTGATAGTCATGCTTTCGAACTATTTGAACTTATACACTATGATATTTGGGGTGGATACAAAGTTCCATCGTTTTGTGGTGCCCAGTATTTTTTTACTATTGTTGATTATGCAAATCATGCTGTTTGGATATATTTGATGAAAACCAAAGGGGAAGTTTCAATGTTATTGCAAAATTTTGTGTCCATGGTTAAAACACAATTTGGTAGAGATCCCAAAATAATTCAGAGTGACAATGGGCTTGAGTTTTTGTCTGAACCCATGAAACAACTTTTTGCCACCAAGGGTATCTTACATCAAACAAGTTGTACTGACACCCCTCAATAGAATGGGCGTGTCGAATGAAAACATCGACACATACTAAATGTTGCTAGGGCCATCCGGTTTCATGCTCACTTACCTCTTGAATTTTGGGGAGAATGTGCACTCACGGCAGCTTATCTCATAAACCGAACACCAAGCAAAATTTTGAACAGTAAAACCCCATATGAGATACTTTTCAACACCAAGCCCTCCTATGACCATATCAAAGTCTTTGGGTGTCTTTGTTATGTTCATGTCAAGTCCAAGGACAAATTTGCCTTCAGAAGTCGGAAATGTATTTTGGTTGGATACCCATACGGTAAAAAGGGTTGGAAAGTTTATGACTTGGAAACACGTGAGATGCTTGTTAGTCGAGATGTCATCTTTCACGAAACGGTCTTCCCATTTTTCAAAGATAATTCTGAGGGTTGGATGTGTGATAATGGTGGGGTACATGCATCCTTTTTTGCTGCCACACTCACTTCACACCAACAACACCAAAAGACACCCCTCTTCGGCTTTGTTCATCCGAATGTAGTATGCTGAAAGTTTACTTGTTTTAATTCACATCTTTTCATTTGTTTTCTATGTCTTTTCATTGTGTAAGGCCTCTACTATATAAATTCCATAGTTTAGAACCATTTCAATTCAATCAACTTTCAAGATATATGAAATTTTGTGAGTTAGAAAACTCTCTCCCTTGAAATTCCTAGTGTTGTATCTTGAGTTTGGCAACTCAAGTGGGTCTCTAGGTTCTTTTTATTTCAACTAGATAGTGATTAAATTCAGTCACTAGTTGATCTAAAGAGGATTGCCCAAGTGTTCTCCAAGGGTGGCTCCTCGGATTATCCCTTGAAAGTTCACTTGATTATCCAAGTTTTTTGTTTTCTTTCCTGCTTTCGGTTTTTCATCATCATCCTTGTGAGTTTGAAGCTTGTGGAAGTAAGTATTTCATGTGTTTCATCCTTGCATTTTGGTTTCATCATCTTCATTTCTTTGATAGTCAATTGTTTATGTTTTTGTGAGTTTTTCCCTCCGAAAATATACATCACCACTGTTCATCAAAACTGTGAATCCATCCTTGTGCTTAGTGTGCTAGTGTATCATTATCTTAGGACTCGGGCTTATTAGGACCAAACTCAATCTCACGCGACCGACACGAACTACATTATTGGCTTATTAGCATGGAAAGAAGGCTTTTCCAGTAGCAGTATTGCCTCAAAGGGTAGCACCCAGTAGCGCATGCCTCAAAGGGTGTCTGTCAAGTGTTCCCAGTGGCAGTATCGCCTCACAGGGTAGCACCCAGTAGCGCATGCCTCAAACGGACACTTGTCATTCCAAACTAAAGGTGGTTTCCACTTTTTCTCTTTTTTTCGATTTTTTTTTGTGCGAACAGAAAGTGAAAACCAACCAAGAACAAGAGTAGAAGTGTACAAAAATAAGTGGGAGAGCTGATCATGGAAAACTAGGACCCTAAGATAATGATAATGGTATAAATAAGGACTGGATTGCACATGTATAATGAACTACTGGGGTTAGAATTGGGGCTTAGAATAACTCATTTGGGACAAAGATTTATCATGCACAACATAGTTATATACAAGTCGATAGCTAAGGTACAAGAGGTCAAAGCCGATCAAAATAGTACAAAACTCCCCCAAAACAAGGTGGTATAGAGACTACTCCTCCCCCACACCTAAATCTCGCAATGTCCTTATTGGGAGCTGAGAGTCATCACCAACCACAAAATACACAAAAGCAAAGAAAACAAAATCACACACGAACACTAAACCGACACATATATACAGAGGCTAATACACTTCCCCAAACACAATCTCACCCTATCAACAACAAGATCACACATATATACAAAACTAACCACCAAAAACAAAGATATACCAATCCATCAACACCACCAATCATAACACACAAATATCCACAAAAACACAAAAAATGGTGATCATAGCCATCAATGGCTCAACAACATCCAAAATTTCAACTCAAGATGATCACCAACCAAAACACAATCCTAATATTCACAACGAAACAAAAACAAAGAGAGAAAAAATAAAATAAATAAAAGAAAAATAAAAAGAAATGGGAAGAGTGAGAACGAGTATACCAGGTCGGGTACTGAATGTACCCGAGCTACGCCTCCTTAAGATGGTGTTGTGGAAGCCGGAGGAGCCTCAGCCACTACTCATCATCACTCAAGACTCGAGTCGTCAACTCGGATGCGGTCAACGCTCACAGAAGCTTATCGTGTGCCTTTGCATGCATCTCAAAGGGGTGTAAGTAAGAGAACACTAGTAAAGACGCAGCAAATAGAGTTAGTGCCCTCTTAACCTTATAAAATGCCATAGGAAAATCGAAATAAGAATCAAAGAAAGTGGTTGACTTAATTTTCCTAGGCACGTCCTCTAGGTATGCACAATAAGGGTCTAAGGAGGGATTATACCCACGAATGTCACTTAGGGACTCATGGAATGCATGCAATTGGGAGGTCGTGGTGGAAAGTAAAGGGGATGAAATGGGGGTCAAGTCAAGTGGCTCGATGCAAAGTGGGCCGATATGGTCAATACTATGTGCGACACCAACCACCAAACTGTCATCACACAACTCCTCGAAAGGAGCTTCCTCAAGATATGGCTCAACCAATATAAGTTCGTCTGACCAAGAAGGTAAAGCATCCTCTACAGAACTAGCATCACCCTGAGAGGTCTCGCCTGTCTCTAACCCCGTGCACTGAGTTAAAGGGAGGGGAGAAGCATGTAAGGTCAAAGCACTGAGACTAATGCCAATAGGTGTGCTAGAAAATGATGGAGCAACAAACGTCAATAGGGTCAAGGGACGGTCAAACACTTCCTCTAGGTCGATCAAAGGTGCATCATCAACAATATTAGACTCTAGCGGAAGGAAAGACTCACAATCATCATAGAGACGAGCCTCAAGTCTAGGACAAGGTAGACTAGGGTCGGTCTCATGCAATAAACTTCACTCCCTCATCCTACTAGCAAAACACTCATGTTGCTCATTCATTGTCCCTATCATGGCATCAAGTCTAGCATAACATTCATTGGAAACATCATAATAGGGACAAGAATTCACATCATGGTCAATAGATTGGCAAAAAGAGCACAACATATGAGGGTAAGAAGCATGGTGATGATATGAGTCCCTAGCATCATCAGATTGCCATTGCTGCCAAGCTAGAGACTCAAACAAATCCCACATGTCATCAACAACTAACGAATGCAAACCACCATAACACATGGACTCAAAGATGGCTCGAGTCTCAGGTGTTATCCCCTCAAGCACAACATCACATATTTCCCATTTCTCATAATTAAAAAGCACATATTGAGCACGAAAATCATTCAGCCGAGACAAATATTGCCAAAAAGGTTCATGCTCAAACTCAGGTAAATGGAAAATAGCCATCTTGAATTATTTTTTTTTGAAATTTTTGAGTTTTTAATTTTTTTTTTTTGGATTTTCTAAATGCCTAGCCTCAAATGCTCAAGTAAACCACAATATTAAAAAAACGCCAACTCCCCGGCAACGACGCAAAAAACTTGTTAGGGAAAAAACACAGTTTTAATATTTATAAACCCCAAGTGCAAGGTGTATCGTTGAGTACTTGGGGTGTCGTCCGCAGAGAGTTGTATTTTCAACTACCAGGGCTAACTAAAGCGTCTCGAGCTAGGCAAAATCAAAGGAAAAGAGGGTAAACTAAACTACGCTAACAAGCATAGAAGTAGCGACTTGGAGTTGTGGCTTCACCAATGGACGAGCCAACTAATCGAGATGAGTCATAACCTACCCAAACTACATCACGAACTAGAGATGGTCGGTTGCACCATCGAAGACCACCCAACCCTCTCTCAAGGGTCATGAGCTAGTCTAATTAGCCTAACCACCTATTTTCATGGGGTTAACCCAATTAGACCACAAAAGTAGTAACCCCGGACCTAACTCGATTCAGATACTATTTTCATGTCTCGAACTCGGCTATTCCCTCTCCCACACTAGCTAATTGACTTCACCTCTCAGCATAAGTCAATCGCCCAAAAATATGGATGAAAGCTCTTTCAAGCATTTCATCGAACACTTGGCAGGCATGAGGGAAAACTCTAAGTTCTAGGCATAGATTGGGTATGGTTAGGCCAAATACAAGACTAATTAGCTATCAAGAGGCTAATCGCAATCCAAGCCAACACAATCTACCAACTACTCATCAACAAAACACAAAAACCCAAACTTAAACCTAAACTAACGAAGAACAAAACAAGCATGAGAATGGAGGAAAACGAAAGCAACTAATCTAATATTGCAACCAAATAAAACAAGGATTACCAATGAAAACTAAACATATAAACTACATACAATCTAAACTAGCATAATCAAAACAAGAACAAATAAGAACGCAAAAAAAAGAGAGAGAGGAGAAGACTTATGGATTGATGCGAAGGAACTTCAAATTCAAGTGCTTGAATCCAAAATTAATCGAATACCAATCCTAATCTAATCTCCTCAATGGAGTTTTTATTGTCTAAAACCTAACCTAAACTACTCTAGAAAATCGCCAGAGAGAAGCCCTAAGCGAACCCCCGAGCGACCTCCCGCAAAAACGCCCGAATAGGCCTTTAAATAGAAAACTGCCAAACCGAACGACGGGCCCGGGGGCACGACCGTTCCATGTGGCACGGTCACACCGTGCCAGGGTGGCACGGTGGTTTGGCCCCCAATTCGTTCTTTTCTGCCGGTTTTTGCTATTTTTCTTTTGCTTTGTCCCGTCTTCGCTCCTTTTCGCGGCGTTTGCTTGATTTGACATTATTCCTACAAAACATACATAAAACAAGTAAAAATCCTAAAGATTAAGTTATTATACGAGCTAAAAGTAGGTGGAAAAGGTACGTAAAATAGGACAATTTATCGCCTATCAGTAAGGACTTTAAAGTCTATTTGAACAGTTGTTTTCGCAGCAAGGATCTTGACACCCTTAAGTATTTTCTTGGTATTGAGGTCGCACGTGAACCTCGTGGACTCTTTATATCCCAGTGTAAGTATGCTCTTGAAATCGTCGATGAATGTGGCATGCTGGGCAGTAAGTCCGCCTCTTTTCCAGTGGAGGAACATCACAAGCTCGCCTTAGCCCAAGGCCAAGCACTTGACAATGTCAGTCAATATCGACGTTTAGTGGGAAGACTTATTTACTTGACTATTACTCGTTCTGAGTTGTGCTATGCGGTCCATATTCTGTCACAATTTATGCAGGATTCCAAAGAAGAACATCTAGCTGCTGTTCGTCAAGTTCTACAATATATTAAGGGTGCACCTGGGTATGGCATTCTGCTTCAATCATATTGTGATCTGCAGATTCGTGCCTACTGTGATGCTGACTGGGGTGCTTGACCTCTTACACGACGATCCCTAACTGGGTATTTGGTGACTTTAGGTGGCTCACCTATCTCGTGGAAAACCAAGAAACAAGCCATAATCTCTTGCTCCTCTGCCGAGGCCGAATATAGATCTATGGCTACTGCCACGAGTGAGTTGATATGGCTCAAAGCTTTCCTTGGATCGCTTGCAGTGTTTCACCGTTCACCCATGCATCTCTTTTGTGACAGTCAGACAACACTTCATATCGCCAAAAATCCCGTTTTCCACGAGCGCGCGAAACATATTGAAATTGATTTTCATTTTGTACTATAAAGGCTCGAGGCGGGTGATCTAAGTTTATTCTATGTTTCGACTAGACAACAACCAGCTGACATCTTCACCAAATCACTTGGCATGAAGCACTTCGTGTATCTCCGAAACAAGCTGGGCATGGTTGATTCTCATGCGCCACCTTGAGGGGGAGTATTAGGAAACCTATATGTTATAAAATATTATTAGCTGTAGAATATTTATTTTGATATGATTGTGTTAGTGTTGGAATATTGTATAATCACTTAACTTTCCCCGTAAGCTAGGGTTGTATATATGTATTGGCTTATGATGAGAATGATAGCAGCGTACAAGGCTATTTGCTGCAATTTACACGCTCACATCTTGCCTCTCTCTCCCCTTCTCGTACTCACTTTGTTCAGTCACATCTATATTAACTATTACTCACTCCAAAATATATTATTAGTTACTGTAAAATATCAAAAAAGTCACCTCTAAAAGATATGTCTTATAATAAATTTTATGTGAGACGGCAGTACCCTAGCATTTGTGTTACTTTTTATCTATCTTATTTCAAGACTTCCATCTTTTTCATTTTAATTAATGATTATATAGATCGAAGCTACTAAATCAAGTATTGAGACACATATTCCTCTCTAGTAGACTAAAACAAGATGGTAATTTTGTACCTATTGGTGTAGCTTATCAATATTTAAACTTAGCTGTTAATTAAAAAAAAAAAAAAGGCAGTCCGGTGCACAAGCATTCGGGGAAGGGCCGCACCCAATGGGTGATGAATTGTAGGCAGCCTAACCTAACTTTTAAAATATATTAAGTTAAGTTGATGAAAGATATTTAAGGATGTCTTATGGCAAGACATATAATTATTAAAAACAAACTAGTTGTGGATATAAGACAAAGTATGAAATGACATTTTAATCGAATCGACCTTATCAACAAGGACATATGATACGTGTATTTTAGAAATGACGTAAGTTGTGGATATAAGACAATTTTACAAAATTTATAAGTTGTAATATGCTTCTGCTATTTGGTCATGTCAATTTTTCTTTCAATTTAAAAGCACGATAGTATGATTTTTAAATCAAAACAAGAGACCTAAGAAATATCTTATAATAAGACATTTATCATTATGCCGGTGAAAAAAAACACATTCAAAATATACCTAGAAAATCAAAACACTGGTGCTATCTAGTTAAATCTCATCCTTCTCTTACTCTCTCGTCTCAAAAAAAATCCCTACCCAAAATATAAATTTTTCAAGAAACTATTATTTAGCATTGTTTCCAGAAGAGATTGAAGGTTTTAATAATAAAAAAGAGATTATTTTGGGACATTTAAAAATGAAAGAACTAGTAAATGCGAAGAATGTAAAAGCTCACGCACGCTGTCCCATATCGACAATATAAGAGGTTTCCAACACATATAAATTCTAGGAATTACTCTCCTCATTGTCAATTAATTTTAAGTTAAAATCTTGCAAAGTTTGTATGCACAATCCATCTGTTTAGGGCCCAATTTGTACAAAAATTTGACAATAACGACTACAAAATGTCAAATTTCATGGAAATGCTTGGTTGGTTAGTGACGCCGTGTTAGTTTTCAAGCAGCAAAGACTAGTCGGAGCTTGGTCTGCAAGGTTAGAACGTACGTCAAATGTTTATGTATTAACTCTTACTCACATTCGTTAGTGAGAACGAGTGAGCTGGTTCAATTTCACTTGGACACCGACTCATATGTGATCACGTCGTATTCATAACCAGCTGTTCCTGCAACCACTCCATTAATTAATTTATTCTCTGTGTACAGACAAATACATGAAAACGCTTGATTTTTCTACATATTTTCCTCGCAAATCCAGGAACTTGTCAAAATTTTATGTATTTTAAAAGAATTATTGTTGCTCCTTCTGCGCTGGTCTTTTTTTAAAAACTTTGAAAGCTAGGTGCTATTTTTTTGGTGTTTTCAACAAGTTCTTATGGTCCGTTACACTTGAATTATGTCTCAAAGTAATTGGCTAATTAAACAATATATATGCTTATAATGTATTGTTGATTGAAACCAACACAGGTTGGTTCAAGTAGTTTGACACTTGTTTTCCTTAAACCAGGTTTCAAGTTCGAATCTTGTGAATGGAGAAAATTTGTGATGGGAGTGCTACTAACTCTAGTAGTGAGACACATATTCCTCCCTAGTAGAGTAATATAGGATGATCAACAAGTAAACATGGCATTCTTTTAGAGTAAAATGATATGTGTCATGCTACAAAATATTTCTTTAATTGTCTTGTTTCCACTTAAAAGTTAGATTATTATGTATTAAATTTTAAAAAAGGGTGTGATTGGAATAGTGGAAGGGTGTTACCATATGTAAACACCACCACCACCACCACCACCACCACCTTCCAGTGTAAGTCCCGCTTCCGCGAAGTCTGGGGAGATTCAGATATAGGCCGCCTTACCTTTATCAACATCCCTACCTGTAAAGAGGCTGAATCCAAGAGACCCATAAAAACAAGAGTTTGTGAAAACATTTTATAGAAGAAAAATTTTGTGAAAACATTAAAAGGAAAAACTAAGAATACTCAGTTGGGAGTAAACAACGAAATACTAATAAATCAGGTAACCGTGACTATGTAAATAAACATACAACATACGTGCAACAAAGTAGAAGAAGGTACTATACCTTAACAAACAACGGTAAGCAAACAATGTCTCTTCCCAGATGTATGTAGTCCATGCATACAAACACAACACATGAAACCTACCCTACAAAAAAAATCAGGTGGCCAACTCTCTGCGATCTAAGATCCTAATCCTATCCTGCCATAGTCTCCTATCTTGAGCAAAGTCCTCCGCCAATTCTACAACTAAAAATTAATCAGGTGTTACCATATGTAAGTTATGTAAAATCATATTTTTATCATATTTTTGCACAATTAGAAAGTTACATGCATGATATATATACCTTCACGGATAGAATGAATTCGATTATGGTGTCATTTTTTATCCATTGGCGTAGACAACTTATACTACAACTTCACCATTCATAATTGATTCGAATCGCTGAAAATTTTGTGATTTTGGAACACTTAACTTGCTAATTTTGGTCAACGTAAGACCATTAAGAAATGTCTCGCTATAAGACACATATTATCACTTTGAAAGAAATGCTCTTGCACTCCCTGAATCTAACCTTATATATCACAAATCCATTGTTGAGGAGGGTTTAAGGTGCAGCAAGACGTTGGACAGGTTAATGTAAAATCGGGACAACTTAATGAGCAAGTAAACAGAAATATAGGTGAGAACTGAGCGCTGAAGTCAATATAAGACCCAGTCTTAGGTAATGATACATACTTGGTAATGTAATATAATGTACAGGCTGTTGCAAACATGCAATTAATATCAGGGGAGTAATTTACGAGTCACGATGAATGGCCACGGCGTAGAAGTTTCATGCAAATCTCTCTGAATTTGCATCTGAAATTGTACCTGCTACTTCTTCATCATGCACTTCAACTTTCTCAAGCAAACCCCGTCCCCCCCCCCCCCCCCCAAAAAAAAGCTCTATATAAACCCAATCTGCTTCATCCATCAATCGAACAGGTATACACATCAAATCCCAATAAGAAGAATACTTTTACATCCATATCAAATCCCAAAAAGACTACTTTTATATCCATTGACTGCTAACCACAATGGATCAAGACAAGAGTCGACTTGATGAGAAAATAAAACTTGGCTCATCCCAGATGACCCAAAAACTCCCTGGGAGTATTCTCCATTGTTGTAGTCCTTTCACATCCCCTAGCAACAGCAGCACTCTCATTCCGAGGCACGTCATAACTCTCATTCAGGCTTTTCCCTTTATAACTGATATTGCAATGGAGAATAGTTCACGCGGACGTCACCACGGCCACCCACCACGATCCGGGAGGCAGAATGTTGTCCAGGGGATACCAGTTGTTCATGCTGCCATTATGGATCGCAACCAAGGTAATAATATAACATTACTAACAAGGGTTACAACTTCTTTGATGGAGTAGATATACAGGACATGTTACGTTGGCCTTGGTGCGCCTAATAGCATATAACATTACTAACAAGGGTTGCTACTTCATTGCGTTCATAAACTCCATTGATTGTTTTGTTGATTCCGTAATGACAGAGTTGCTGCAGACGATACTCACACGACAACCAGATTTAATCAATGCACACGATGAGGCAGGGAGGACCCCTCTTTCTTGCGCAGCACGCTGTGGTTATGCAGACTTGGTGGAGTACTTGCTCAAAGAGTTCCCAATATCAATATCTAAGCGCGACAAGGACTCCTCATATGCAGTCCATAAAGCTTGCCTAGGAGGCCACATTGACGTCTTAAAGGTGTTCCATTCATACTCCCCCAAATCGTTGCTCGTGCAGGATCGTAATGGACGAACAATTCTTCATGTAGCTGCGAAAGAACACCGTGACAAGCTCAAACACGTCGTCACATACTTGGTGGCCCTGCCTGACATTGGTAAACAGCTTATATCCAAAACAGATGAGGAAGGAGACACCCCTTTCGCTTTGGCTTTGGAGAGTAACAATCGTCAAATTCAGAAAATTCTGAAGCAGTACATGGCATAGAAGTGGCATTGTCAAAATTCCATACTAATACGTACTACTTTTTATACGTGATCTATGCAGTTTTAATATTTTGATGTAGCATGACACTATGCAGTATAGAGTGCCTATTATACATAAGGCTAGTAGATGTATATTATATATACACGATGATCATACTGTAATACTTTTATATGTTAAAGCTTTTCATTTTTTCTAATATAAGTTATGTGATGTTGTGTTCTTCTACTAATCTTGTAGATAGGAGATATATCATTTATTTGCAAAGTATTACATTCTTTTTTGGGTTTTTTTTTGCAATTGAAATACGTATCAGTAAAGATTTATGTCATTAAAAGTCATAAAAATGTGAAGTTTCCCCTTGCCAGATTTGGTCAGTTAATTATATTGATCCTTTCATTAAAATAGGCAGAGTTTCGTCCATTTAGAGGCTTAGCCGTTACAAATTACAATCAACCCTGAGGCTTTTATGGACATGCCACTTCTATGACTAATATCCAATTCGATTTTGGAAATAAATCACCCTTGATGTGATTTGATAATTTACCAAAAATTGGTTAAGAGCTGCCTCCTTAGTCTTAACCATCTTATAAATCATTGTAATTAGACCCTAATCTCCATGCATATATTCATAGTTCATTCCTATAGCATTAGCAGCTAGCCATGGTGATCCCATCAATAGCCCACATCTCCCTCCTTGCTAGCCCTGGCCTGGGCCACCTGATTCCCATGGTGGAGCTCGCCAAGCGCCTTGTGGCTCAACACGGCCTAACCGTCACTGTTTTTGCCGTGACCACTGAGGCTAACAGGGCTGAGGACGAGCTCCTTCAGGCCCCTGCCTTGGCCTGGCCTGGCCTTTTCAGTGCTGTGGTCCTCCCCAAGGTGGTTGAAGTATCAGCCCAACTTGAAGGCAATGCTGCCATACTCACCCGCCTCTTGGCCATGGTGAGCGCCGCTCTTCCAAACCTACGCTCTTCAATTGCCGGCATGAAGATCAAACCAGCGGCCATGATTGTGGACTTGTTCGCGACTGAGGCAATCAAGATAGCTGACGAATTCAATATGAAGAAGTACGTGTTTGTCGCTTCTAATGCAAGGTTCTTGGCCTACACTTTGTATTTTCCTGCCGTGGAAAAAGAGGTTAAACGGGATGAACCACTTCGTATTCCCGGTTGTGAACCCATCCCTGGTGAAGATTTGCTAGAACTTACGTTTTCCACCAGTGGCCGAGCCCATCAGGATTTTATTCAAATCAGCCGAGACATCAGAGCTGTGGATGGCATTTTGGTCAATACATGGGAGGAACTCGAGCATAAGACACTTGGCTCATTAAGGGATAATAGGTTCATGAAGCCGATGGCCAAAGTCCCTGTCTTCTCAGTTGGTCCAGTGGTCAGAATGGCTGGAACAGTTGGTTCAACTAAGACCAAGACTGAGCTAACTGAATGGCTAGATGGCCAAGAGGATGACTCGGTCGTTTATGTTGCTTTTGGGAGTGGAGGTACTATATCAACCGAACAGACTATGGAGATAGCATGGGGTTTGGAGTTAAGCAAGCAGAAGTTTGTTTGGGTGGTCCGCCCTCCCATGGAGAATGATACAGCTGCTTCTTTGTTCAATCGCGTGCATGAGCATGGCACAAATGAGTTCGCCAAGTATCTACCCGATGGATTCTTGCAGCGGACCCACAAGGTGGGGATCGTAGTCCCAATGTGGGCCCCGCAAGAGGAGATCCTCTCACATCGATCCATTGGAGGCTTTGTCACTCACTGCGGGTGGAACTCGACATTGGAGAGCATCGTCAATGGGGTGCCCATGATAGCATGGCCGCTTTATGCAGAGCAAAATATGAATGCAACGATGCTCACCTTGGAGCTTAACGTTGCTATCAGACCAGAAACGAAGCCGACCAAGAGTCTAGTAAAAACAGAAGAGATCGCAAAAATGTTGAGGACGCTAATGGTGGACGAGGAAGGGGCAGGCAAACGGACAAGGGCCAAAGAATTAAAAGAGAGTGCAAATAAGGCCTTGAACGAGGGTGGATCTTCTTTCATTGCCTTATGTAAGGTAGCCAAAGATTGCGATAGCAACTTGCCTTAATTAACCTGATGTCAATTACTTCTTGTTACACCTCATCCAAGTGTAATGTTTCAATATTATTTCATAAAAGAACAAATCAGAAGAAATTTACAATCATTTCAGGTAAAAATCCTAGTACGAATGTGCAATATCAAAGATAAGATATTGTTGCAACTGAAATGCTCATATCAATGGGAGATACACAGGCTTCAGATACGAATTGATTCTGTTGCTTGTTTCAACCAACCATCTGAGCATCATCCATGGAAGGCACCAAAACTTCGCTACATCTTGAACGATACAAGTTCACCCAGTTAATTTCTTCTGGGGTAAGAAAGGTCAAATCTATCAATGTGCGCTGATATGATGCCTGAACAGAGATCATTCATATTGGAATTAAAGTCACCATCTCAAGAATTTCTGCAAGATTTACGCAATGCAGAAATGAACTTCAATGTAAGGATTGGCTAGGGGTTACTTGCAATGTCTGAACAAAACACCACTGATCTTTGCAGAACAGGCCAGGATGACATATTGACACTGATCAATTTCTATTATGCACGAACCATGAATAAAAGAGGTGGGGCAACATGTCCAGCCAGAAAGTCGCTCTTCTGCTCTTCTTTGTCCTCTCTAGCGTAAACTGTGCAGTGAGTTGCCCTTGGAAAGACTAAAATTTCAGCCAAGAAGTTGGCCAGGCAACACAACGTTTATCGTGAAAAGAAGTTACATCAGATTCAGCTTCTTTGTGCTCATATAGAATGTAACATTTTAATTTGAAAATAGCAACATTTCTGCCTAGTCAAACTGTTCTTAGCAATCAGAGCTGATTGCATCAGAGAGCCCGTTAGGCCCTTACGGTGTTATCATCAAAATTTGGGATGTTGGGTGGTGGAGGCAATAAATCATACATTCTCTACAACACAGCCGACTCACTTGCAAACTACACTATGAAACTACAGAGAGGAAGGCCAGCAAGCAAATCTGAAAAGTCGAACTTACCCATGCAATGTGCTCAAATTCTAGGAATCCTTATCACCAAAGTTGAATTTTGTATTTGCCTCATTAGTGATAAGCACAATCTCCAATCGTACACCAAAATTCCCATCCTCAGATTAACCAGGCTCTGCAAAACACAATTCATGCAACTTGCCAGATTGTGTTGAACATATCTGTTGGGAACAGTCCATCCAAGGCCAAAAGGAAAACAGCAGGACAAATACATAGGTAGGCGAAATAGATCATGATCCCATCGGCGTCAGTGAAAAAAAAAAGAAAAAAGAAATCAGCTTTAAGCATTGCAATACTCATCCCTTTAATATCTAGCTGAATTGCTGCACGTTATTTTTCACCCCCCCCCCCTTCTTGTTACCCTCTTTCTCTAAGTAAGAAGGGTTAGAATAAGATAAGAAAATGAAGAAAGGCATCCCAAATCTTCGGGGATCATTGCAGTTAAAGGAAGAACTTCCTAGCCTGATTCTCCCATATATCCAAAGAAGATGGTGAACAAGTTAACCTCGAGTTGCTTAAGCTAGGAGCCTAGGAACACTTGGATTAATAGATGAAGAAAAGACATTAACCGTTAATTGTTCATCTTGCCAGTTGCTTGGAGAGTTCTCATAGCTATTCCACTCACTCCACGGATATGCCAAAAGATCTCAACTAAATCTAAATGCATCTCTCCTGCCCCCTTTCACGGAAAGAAGGGACAATGAAGCCCCTCTTCCTCATCTTTACCCAAACACAGTACAGGCTTCAAGACCAACCAGTGGGCGGTCAACCAAACAACTCAACAGAAACAGCTGAGTGAAAGAAAGGAACACTCAAGCCAAAAAAAAAAAACAAAACAAAAAAAAAAGAAAAAAAAAAGAGGGACACTGATGACACAGAAAAGACCAATCTGTGGCTGAAAACAGGGGGAACAAACAGAGAAGCACTGATCACAAGGACATCGATTACAGAACTTAATGGTGCAAAACCAACTCCATCTAATCTTAATTTGGCATTCTCATTGGCATGAAAGGAATAATTCTAGTGGCTATTCTTGTCACCACAAGGAAGAGAGTATGCCGATGATTGATATTGCAGTGAATGAGTTAAGAAGCAAAAGAATGCCAGCATCCGAGACCTAACTTGTGGGAGGGAAAAGTTATTCTAAGAGCTAATAAATGCAGAGGCTGCTGCTGGATGAAGACAAATGCCACAATAATGGGTTTTGGGACCTCTTGAATCTGATGGACCCTGCCAAGCCACCTGTGAAAAGGAAAGAACAGCCCTGTTGAATGCATGGGAGGCGACGACGATGCTGTAAAAATAGCCTCGCTACTGGCGTGAAAAAACCATAAGAGAAGGAAGAAAGAGAACCTTAGAAATCCTCCCTTCTACTTCTTTTTATATAATCCATGCGAATAATAAGGCACATATGCAACTAATATATGCACACAAAGTGGAAGACATTTAGAACATAGTACTACTCTAATGACAGCAGAAGGATATGCATGCTATTGCTAGCCATCTGTTCCAGTCATTGCGGCCTGCAATGGCACATTTCGAGCTTAAGCTTTGAAGCTAATTAAATAGGACTGCAAAAATTATCATTAAATTACCAACATTGTTTGTAATTTGAGCTCAATAGTGAAATCTTGGGCAAGGGGCACGAGCTTGTTACTAGGACAAAAACAAATATAAAAAGGTATAGTTGTACACTTATCACGCCTTCATGAATGTTGAGGTATGATCCTATCCCATGACCAGTACCATGTCGATAGTCCAGTCCATCCTTCCACAGAGGAATTCGCTCAACAATATCCAGAGAATGACCAGATGAATCCAGGCCACAAATGAATTCATGGCTGTCACAACCTACACCATCTTTAAATCAGCAGGATATCCATCATAAAAACTATTAGGCATCACCCCTTAATTGTTCAATCAACTAATCAGAACATAAATAAGGGTGGGCCAAAACTGCAGTAAAGTTGGTTCCTTTTGGAAACCGAGCATTATCAATGCAATGTGCCCCTTAAGAACCTGCAAACAATAGAGTAAAACTCAACAATAAAGCACCATTCAACAAAAATTAATGCCAAAGTCAAGAAGTTCCAGCAAAAATATTTCAATGTTCTACAGAGAAAAGAGCTTTCCTAAATGATCTACGATGCGACTGCCAAACAGATGACGAACAGCATACTACCAATCGAACATTGCAACTGTTGGAGCCTTGGACACAACAATCAAGGAGGCAGAAACTAAACTATCACAAAATCACACCACCACTCAGTGTATGTACTGCCTAAACAGGGTCTGGAGAGATACAAATGTAGGCAGTCTGGACCCTGCGTACAGAAAGGCCGGTTGCAGGAGACAACAAAAGCAACCTACCTCAGTGCAGCAAGCCTTTTCATGGCTAGAAGCTCATCCAAAATGCACCATCCAAGTTATATCAGTTGTTCCATCTTGATACTTTCAGTGCCACCCATCAGATCAGATGGAACAAGACATCAGAAACAGATATCCTTGACACAACAGCACAAAGATATTCAAGCTACTTGAATAGTTCGTTGAGATACCTGTGACCAGCCAAGCAAAACAGTGAATTATTCACCCCAGACTTAACCAGTAGGACAATGGTGGCAAGGCATAACAAAATTTACCTGCTCATAAAGCCACACAAGGCACTGCACAATAGGTGCACCATCCCGAACATGTACCTATTTTAACCCTTCCATTTCAACGGGGATTCTGACATTTGTAGCAACCCTTTGGTAAATTATGATTGAGCAGATAGAAAAACAAGAATGTACAATGGTCTCTAACCATATCAATTACAACAGCTAATCATAATCAACAATCCGCTACAATTGGAAGAGTATTTTGTAGGCCTTCATGTATTAAATAAGCCAAACTACATAGGATTTCAAAACATACCACTCAGCTTAAAATGATACATTAAAAAAAAAAAAAGGGAAACACAACAACAACTGAAGTATGGGGAGGAAAAGATGTATCCAACCTTACCCTTGACAACTATGGTAAATAGACGTACTAGAACATAGTAATGTGACTTCAGTTCTCCTTTTTCATGAATGACAAGACAGTCCCACCTTTTTCCACCAAAGAGCTAATAATCATTCAGTGCTTTCAAGTTTTGCACACCCTTTGGCTCTTAAGATAGGATGAGCTGAAAGTACAATGAGTGAAATTACAAAAGTTGGGGCCCCCAGTTCTTCGGCAGATCAAATGAGGCCAGAATTTAAAACCCATGGAAAACACTGTAATCAAAATCAAGGATCCAATAACGACATGCTTTCAGTCTTAAAACTGAAATGCATGTTTTTTACCCCAACCAAATGTTAGAAGACCTGGGGGAAGGGTCATAATTCCATGTAATTTGCAACGGTTCCATGGTTGGGTGTTACCGCCCCCACATCAGCAAAAAAATTTGGCCTAATGCATAGCCCACAACAGTCCATGGGCACGGAATCAATGTGTTAGTGTAAATATTAGCAAATATTTCCATTAAGTTGTAACTTCACTACCATCCAATCTGTACTTCTTTGAAGGTAAATAACATTCAATCGTGAATCAGACAGACATTGAAGTTGCACTGAAACTCGCTGTCTTCAGCAACATTACTAGTGGGTAGAATAGACACAGATAGGTACCTTCAAAGCTTTTGGAAACGCCAAAGGTGATTGCAGTAAACAGATTAGATCAGACTTTATCTTTGAATACAAAGCATAGCAGCATGAATGAGTGATCCATCCATACAACGTTCCATGCTCTGTCCAACTCTCCATCTTTACCTTCTACTGTAGGAGCAGACCCCAGCAGACCAGATTTTACATCCTTCCCAGGTTCAGTGGTATTAGACGATGAGGTAAAACCAAGCTGATCAGATGCATGGACGGACACGTCTGCGCCTACAGCATCATAGCTTTGAACTTCAAATTTATTTTCCTTCATGTGCGGAAACACCTGAAAAATTAACAATTTTAAGTATAGCAATACACAAGTGACTTAAGTATAGAAGTACACTAGTGACTTCAGAGTCAAGAAAGAAACGGCAGCTACATTAGACACCAAGAAAAACTGACACCATTTCTGTATTCCAGAAATTGGTCGACAATTGAATTTATAAAGTAAACTGCACATATAGAATTCCTCATTTCATCTTCAATTCTGATTCTATATCTGTAACTTTAAGCCCCTTCGGAGCAGAGACAAGCTTCAGGAGACACTTTTCTATGGTCCACATAAAAGAATGCTGCTCAGGATGTTACCACAGCGCATGCATGAACAATAGGACAGTAGGAAACATCACTTCCACGAACAATTAACAACCAAGCAACCTTCAGACAGATTCACCGCAATGCATCAAAAAGTAAAAGAAGACTGCAATATATGTTTCAATGACTTGGCTCATCAAGCTTCCACAGTGGCATCTAGGCTGTATGCATGTGGTGTTAATAAAGATGTCATTTCTGACAGGTGCCGAGATTTGCATAGTTAAATCACACAAAGACAAGCACATAAAATTAATGAACAAGAAGATGAATATAAAATAAACAAATGAAAGGAATTGGTAATGAAGCAAGTAGTAACAGGACATCTTTTCCATTCCATAAAGCACATTACCTCATCAAGTACACTGATAATGACACCACATGGTCTCTCATGTGTAAGCTTTTCCTTCAAATCTTGTAACTTTTCAACAACAGTGAGACCAGCAAACTCCAATGATTGCACGATTGCAGACAGGTTTAACTTCAGCTGCTGGCCTATCTTCCCTTATTTGGTCCATAAGGTTTGTTGAGGTCTGAACTAACTTCTGCTGCTTTTTCACAATTGCGTGCTCCCATCTTGTGCAGTTTTCATTAAAATACACCAGGGATCAACACCGATAGCTGCTTCTTCTGGTAAGTTCTAGTATGTAACAATTGTCCAAGAAACTGCAGTACAGCATATCCAAGTATAACTTCAGATCCCTAGTGTATATGACAATATTATGCACTGGCCAATAGACTAGGGGCTCATTTTGGGGCATTTTTTAGCTTGGATTATGGTGGACTAAGTGAAATGCCCCAGAAAGCTAACCTCAACTTCTTTTGTGAGAAGTACTAGTTAGAACTTAT
>JACYFF010031958.1:111202472-111322755 GCA_017589665.1 Selenicereus undatus
ATCCAGGTTCCAAACTCAGCGATCTGGGAAGCGTTCCTAGTAACTATGACAAGGACACAAGACACAACATCTCACCACATGCTCTACCTAGACATTAACTCTAAATTCTATTTGAAGCTGGCACACAAATTATTAGAAAGACAAAGAAAACAGATGCTCTGCCTAGACATTAACTCTAAATTCTATTTGAAGCTGGTACTGTGGTACAGAAATTATTAGAAAGACAAAGAAAACAGATAATACTCAAACCACAACCTCAAAACTTGTAAAAGGAGAAATATAGGCTCACATCAGCATCCAGATCTCTACTGCAGGATCCTCTCCAATACACATGAGGTTCCACTAATCATTCAGTTGTTTTTCACTCTGCAACAAGTACCTATTGGTCCAAAGCCGAGCATCATTCATTGTGATGAGGTCCATGCCTAAAATAAAGAACAAAGTTCAAATCCCAAAATGCAGAAGATAAGCCCATATAGTTCAAGCATATTTAACAAGAGGTTCAGTGGTTGCTTTGATCATGATATGACTAGGGGTAAAATCTGTATTCTGTAAAGAATAAAAGTTCAATAGAGACGAAACTGCCGTCGAGATCAGTGGCACTTCCATTTAAAAAATTAAAAAAATAAAAACAAGGCAGGAAAAAACACTTATGTACAGGTAGAAATGCTGGTAGGGGTAAGGTTGCTTACAGTTGGATCTCCCCAAACCCCGCGGAAGCGGGACCCACACTAGGAGGTGGTGGTGTTGTTGTTGTTGTACATAGGTGGCTGATAAAAACAAATCACAACAAACAGTAACCCCCCCCCCCCCCCCCCCCCCCCCAAAAAAGGAAAAGAGGTCCTTGAATCTTGTTTGCTTGTTGGAGGCTAGGTGTAGCGGTGCACATGTTTGGATCTCTCCGCACCTGCTTGACCACAGTTGACTTGAAGGTGTTGTTATAGTTATAAACTTTGTTTGCTTACCCCACAGAAAAAATCAACTCACATTTTCTCAGATGGACATAGCCAACAAATAGAATGACTGCAATAACAGAATGCAGAATAGTATCTTTTGATAAGCAGAATGCAGAATAGTATCACCGAGAGACGTCACCCATACATGTTTTCACTCATGTATACTCCTCAAACCAACATCCCTCATAGCTCGTAAATAGTTGAAAAACAAAGTCCTCAACCAAAGCAGCCTCAAAAGTGAAAAAGCCACCTCAACTAGGATTTTGGATAAGAAATCAAAAGTTGACCCAGAACAGAACAAGCACAGCATAGATCAATATCTTAATATATCAAGTGAAAATGTAAGTCACTACTCAAAGTCAGAAGGTACACTACCCCCCCCCCCACCCCCAAAAAAATCCCCTCTCTCCAGTAAGTCTAAGGTATTCACTTGTGTACTATGCTCAAGTACATATTTATATAAGAGGCATCATATAATTAGGTTAAGCCTCCATTTCATTTTTCCCAATCCATCAAGCATTTTCGTAATTCTCCCAACCCAACTTACTAAAAAAGATGCATGAACAAAAGGTACACTACAGACAATAACAGATACATTGCAGAAAACAAAGAGTACACTGCAGGAAAGAAAAGGTATATTGTAGCATAGAAAAGATACACTACTGCGGGGAAAAAAAGATATACGGCAACATATTGAGCGTGCGTCCACTATACCACTCCAGGGTGTGTACCATGTTAGATATATACATTTGCATCTAAGAATTTTCTCCCCCTCTAAGGATCCACTTGATAAGTGCAACTTATTGCAACTGCATGCCACCAATAAATGGACAATACAAAAATTTACATAAAAAGCATGAAGGTCGAGTGCGTGGAAAAGATGCAGCAAAACAGGAAAAGGTACAGCCAAACAATGCCAACAAGATAACAATCCACACAATAATGTCTATGAAAGAAACCTGGAGGTCCATGGCAGTATAACCTCATTACATTTCTCTCAATGCATCACTCTAATATGATACAAGATTCTTTTTTAATTTTTGGGGGCGGGGGTCTTTATCCAATTCGATGGCTACCAAGATCAAATAAGCACCAATGGCCGAACCATCATAAAACATAAGATAATGAGGTACCATGACCAAATAACTTGAATTGGTTCACTCAGTACTCAGTAAAATGCTAAAATCCTAGCAAACAATTCTGCTAATAATCCATAGGTAATGAATTCTGAGTGCCGTCATAAAGATAGAGAATTAAGCTTACCAGCGCTTCCAATGAATCCAGAAATGAATTCCATCCTTTTGTCATGATCAGACACATAACCGCTCCGCAAAATCAAAGATATCACCATGAACATATCCCAATAAGTCAACAACAAGCAGAATTCGAAGTGACAGCGATCGTTTCAGAACAAATTGGGAGAATGCGCTTGCGCTAGGGATTTGAAGCAAGAATTCGAAGGAGAGATAAATGGATCAGCAAATTTGATCGTCATGAAGAGAGGGGGGGGGGGCGCGGAGGAGAGAGAAGAGGACGTGATAATAATATTCGGAAGGGCATGACTAGAGCATGGAGAGGAGAAGAGTGAGACTTTCATAATAAGAGATCCCAAAGCTGAGAGTTTGTCCACCATTTTTGCAATCCTGCCTACTTTGGACTCGTCTCTGTGTTTTTTATGATCAAACTTCTCAGTCTTTTGCTGTTGCTGTAGAAATCATGTATGTCAGTAAACGCTGCATTAGCATTCCCAACCACATCATAAAACTTTCACATTTTTTGCACTTATATTCAATTATTTTTTCAACCAATAAAACTTTAATTTAAATTATATAATAAAATATGTCATATAAACCCACCTTATAACATTTTTTTTTTCAAGTATCAAAATAATATTTTTTTATTAAAGAAAAAAAAAGAAAAACAAAATTTTTTTTTAAAAAGTACAAAAAGGTGGAATGGGGGGAGGAAATTGCAGGCGTGGAGACTTGCGTCCCCCCCCCCCGTTTCTCCCTGGCTGGCAGGGTTTCCCTAGCACGCGTGTGACACACAGGGCCCACAACAAGTCCCACGCGTTTCACACGGCTTGGGGTACTCGAAAGACCCACGGAAGTAAGGAAGTGATGTGTTTCAAGTATTAAATTGTAGGATTAATAGTAGCTCGAATAAAAATATATACATTGTTTGATTTTTTTTTTCATACATAAATTTTCTTTCATGTCTTTTGTATTTGTATCGCTTAGAAGACTAGGGAGATTGCCCTTTTTTAAAAATTGCAATGTAATTTATTCTTGTTTTTGTTTCATATTAGTTCTAAAATTGATTAAAAAAAACATATGTTTTGCAACCCAAAGAAATGACTCTAATAAACGGAAAATGAAAATTCTCATTTACCACATTCGTAACTCAATGTTAACAATGAAGAATTAGAATGTCATTAACGTCTCTTCGCATTTCAATATTGTTGATCACATAAACAATTTGAACTTATTTATATCCTTCAATTATATATCAAAGGATTATTTGACTTATCATTCTAGTTAAGCTTTTTTTTTTCTAGAGTTCATATAAAGGGTGTGTTCGGCAACAGCGTTTTGGGTAGCGTTTAGCGTTTTGACTAAGTCAATACGCTCATCACGTAATTTTTAGTGTTCGGTAACGTAGTGTTTTGACTAGCATTTCAACAAGCGTTTAGCGTTTTAAGTAGCGTTTTTGAAAAGCTAATAGTATTAACGTTTTACATTCAAAAGTAGCGTTTCATATTTTTTTTACCAAAAATTATCCTTTGGAAATTTTATCTTTGGAAATGATCTATATCCTTTTATGTCAATTTACATTAATCAGCTAATCCAACAGCTAAATTTACCGAGCATATTTTATTCAATTGCTCTTCTAAACAGCTATCCGCTAACAGCTAAATTAGAAACGCTATCTGCTACCTGAACAGCTATCCGCTACCTAAATCGCTATCCGCTACTTGAACCGCTAATTTTGCCGAACAGGGCCAAAGTCTCAAATGCTTTTTTATTTGATATGAAGGCGTTGTATTTGGTCTTTTAGTCACCACCAAATGAAAATTCTCTACATCTGATAATGTTTTTGGTGCGATTTTATAATCTAACTTCATACAACAATTGTCTCCATGAAGTGGCAGGCTCCAGAAGCCAAACTGCGAGCATCACTGACATTTACCTTTTGCTCGGGTTAGAGGAAGAGAACAGACATCATTATCATTTTATTTTGATAGTTTTGATTTTTTTTTTTTAATGCTCGGGCTATTTTTTGTTTGGTAGGTTGGAATTTGAAACCCTATAAAAATTTCAAAAAGGGAAATATGATTAAAATTCTTTTTAAAAAATGATTATTCTTCCACAAATTCATTTCTTTGCGCACCATTTCTAGCTTTGCAAACAATTGTTAATTGTCCTAAACAACATGAAGAGCCACTAAATGCAAAAAGCCTCCGGAAAATGAAGCAATTCGTCTTCCACAAAATGTAGTTTCTTTGTTAAAACGTCGATCAAAAAAGATGGCATCCAGGGAAAAACAAAACAAATACATGCACAAATTTTCATTCTTATTATTGCAGCGCTCTATTTTGGACAAATAACGTAACGGTAAGTGCAGACCATGTACAACAATTCAAGCCCATGAACATAGGAAAACCAATGAAATGATCACAGAAATGGCGGAAGTAAATGAATCAAAAGGGGGGAAATTGAACATGTTGTATATCTCTTCACAGCATCAGGCAGCTATATTTGGAATCAGAAAGACAAAATAATGGATGGACGAACATATACACCTCAACTAATGAACTGGTACACCGCCTCCCTTGTCTGTCAGACTTGGTGAGTGTTACCGGCCTAGGTGATGAAATCAAGTTTGAGCCAGCCTCTTGACAACTGCAGCCATATACTTGCCCTGGTGCTCTGCAAGAGCCAGCTCAGTGTCACTGGGATCCCTGGTACCATCCCCGGCAAAAACTCCTGCACCATATGGGGAACCCCCTCGGATTGTGTCCATCTTGAACATGCCAGCTCCGAAGGTGTACCCAATTGGAACAAACAGCATGCCATGGTGGGCTAATTGGGTGATTGCTGTCCAACTGCAAAGATCAGAGGAACCACGAGGATGATGAACAAGAATGATTCTGTTCACAGCTACCAGCAACTAGCAAACCAGAAATACAAACTGAAAACTTCAAAATATGTTCTCATCATACATAATATGTCCATAATATAGAAGATTGATGCCATGAAGTTGGAGTTGGATTACTTTGACACATGAAGTGGCCGCTTAGACAACTGCATTTTACTGGGGCTACATTGACAAGGTAAGGATAAAAAACAGCATCACATCATCAAAAGCTTCTGTATTTCTTGCCATGTTGTATTACTTAGCATGGAAAAGAGGAGTCCTTTGCTTTAGACAAAATCACAGAATCAGCGGTCATGAGATTCCTGCTGCATCATATCCACTATCTAGACTAGACCATTTAAAAGCAGCCTTAGCATAGTAAGCAGAGAACTTCCCCCTGAAAGACCGGAACCAATGAAAGAAGCATGAAGCAAAATTTACGGTGACATCAAGAAGCAAGACATGCAACATATCAAGAGGGCGGTGATAAACGAGAAGCTCAACATTCCAATTTAATAATGCTAGACCAGCCAAGTTTCAGCAAGTCCTACAATGCTATCAGTGTATCATACTAGTGTCCTAAGATTCCACAATCCATTGTCTAATCAAATGCCATCAAAGTCCACTTAGAAGCATCCTCCTGAAATACTTTTATTCCGGGACAGCTCCCCCATTCTCTTTTACAAGTCTCACTGTAGAATGGACTAAAGAATTCAACCAATATAATGCAAGCCAATGCACGGAAAAACTTTTGTTTTCTGCGAAATCTAGAACTCTAAAAGTTTAATAACATCTCAGTTTCTCTTCGACAGAACAAATGCTAACACCATTAATTTCTTTCATGTAAAATTCAACAGAAGCTTCTTTTCCAGCTGTCCAGACAGACACACTATATATCTTTAATGTTGAACTGTAAGAAGCAAACATTTCCGAATTCAGTTTGAGATTTACTGCAGAGGAACTTTCATTTAAAGTAATTATGATGAGAACCCTGCACAATCCTAAAACAGTAAAACATCATACCTGTTTGTCTGGATTCAATTTTACCACCAAATGATCTTGACAGCTAGGTAAGGCTTCAAGGAGAGGCAAAAGGATCGAGACTATTGCCTTTGGTTTCTAACATAGCACCCATAGACACAGCATCAAGCTCTCTTATAACACCAGCTTACTCCAAAATAAACACACCCCTACCCCTGCCCTTTTCCTATTCGAAGTTTTGGGCAGTGACACATTAAAGGAACATATGGCAGCAACTCTGCCTAAAGTGTTTACTATTTTATCAAACTCATTGTAAATAGTTGAGGAAGACACAGTGGCTAATTAAGAGATGAAATCATTTATCGAATAGCCTAGAGTCTGATACAGAATCACTCTTGCTCAGAGAACGTACAGAAAGATCAAGTTATCTATCTCCCTAATTCCCATACTCAAATATCGGTCAACTCAATTTTTTCACATGAAAATCATGAATTGTGCAGCATAGTCTCTACTTTCTTGGTGTGGATGGAAGTCACACTGTCTGCCGTTGAATAATCTGAAACCCTCATTAAACCCAGCAGCATTTCAAGACAGAAAACATTTTGCTCCATCTATGCTATCAAGTTTCAACGCCATAAAGCTTATGTCTTAAAAACTCAAGGCTAAACATTAAAAAAGAGAGTTGACATGTCCGATAGAGCCACAATTCAAGCATGTGGAGCAGCCACATAATTCCATCCATACAGGCACTGAAGATACAATCTCTTACTACATTCTATAGTAAATTTCTTAAATTTCTTCTATTGGTTCTCACACCTCAAGTTTTCCTAACAAAAGAATTATAAGCTCAATCAACAAACAAGCAGCAACATCAATGCTTAATGCTGAAATCACCAACTCAAGGCATTGTCTATAGACGACAATCCCCTTTGCTCCCCCCAACCCCTCCTTTAAAAAACAAATTTTTTAAAAATACCCTCAAAGCCAATATTAAGGGCTTGTTCTTTTCATGGGTAAATAGGGGTGGGTAAAAGATTAAAGTGGGTTGATGTTGATTGAGGTGGGTTGAAATTGGTTTTTTTTTTTAGGTTGGTTGAAGTAGGTTAAAGTTGGTTGAAGTGGGTTAAAGTATGTTGAAGTTGGTATATTTTTTTTGTAGTGGGTTAAAGTGGTTAAAACAATGAGAATGTGTGATAATTTATTAAGTTATTGTAATTTTTAGTGCATTTTTTCGCTGAATGGTAATTTGACTAATTTCACAATTTCGTAATTATTTTTTCAGAAGTTGGAGGCCGGTATAACTTGGCAATTATTTTTAACGATTTGGGTTACAAATTATTGAATTTATGAAGGGGTGGGTCGAAGTTGGTTGAAATTGATTGAGGTAGGTTGAAGTTGATTGAAGTGGGTTGAGGTTTGTATTTTTTTTTCAGGTGGGTTGAAGTTGATTGAAGTGGGTTGAAGCAGGTTGAAGTGGATTAAGGCTGATAAATCTAAAATGACCTACGAAAAGAACAGGGCCTAATTGGGAAAGCAAGAGCCTTTTTAGAAACAAACATCCTCTAGTAACATTATATTCCAAAGCATGTCCCCTCCCCTTTACAAGCCTTCTTGTAGATGTACCAAAGATTAGAATTGCCATAATACAAGTCAATGCAAGAAAAAAAACTTTGGTTGTCCATCAAATGTGGAACTCTCAAACTTTTCATCAATTTTGGGTTGATCTTCCACAGCACAAATGTCAACCCATAGGGGGAAAAAGAAGAAAAATTCCCAGCAAAATATTCCTTGGATTCACAAAAGAGTGAGCAGATTCTAGTAAATGGTTCACGTTCATAGCAGTAACTGAAGCAGAGTCTCAAATTGTTAAAAGACTAGCACACTCCAACCAAGATTCCCAATTGATCCTGCTCATTTAGTGCTAATCAGAAATCCGAAAACCCAATTTAGCATGAATCCAATGAGTAGCAACGAAACAGATTAAAGCCAGTAAACCGACTAATTCAGAAAAGTAACCAAATCACAAGAGGAAAGAGAATTAGGGCTTACGCAGTGGTCTCCTGGCCGCCACCTTGAGTGCCAGTGCTAACAAAAAATCCGGCCGGTTTTCCGGCGAGCTTCTGCTCCTTCCAAAGCTGACCGGTGGAATCAAAGAAAGCCTTCATCTGCGCCGCCATACATCCATACCTAGTTGGAAAACCAAACAAGAACCCATCGCCGGCGGTCAATTCCGCCGCCGACGAGATCTCGGGGATCGAATCATCCTTCGACGGCGCCTTCATTTGTTCCAATACCTCCGGCGAGAGGGTCTCCGGCACCCTAAACAACAACCCCTCGACACCCTCAACGGAGTCAACCCCTTTCTTCATCCTCCTCGCCAAACCCTCAACATGGCCGTACATCGAGTAGAACACTATGAACACCTTCAGCTTATCGGCCGGCGTTACGACGTCGTCTCCAGAAGTAACGTTCAGTTCTGCGGAGGAGCTGTCAACTGAGCTCTTATTCCCGTCGATCGGAGCCAAGGGAAGACTGGTGGCACCGTCGCGAGCCACAGCGGCGTTCGCGGTGGCGGTTGCGGTGGCGGATTTGGATTTCGTCTTGCTGGGTACGCAGCCGCCACCTTTTCCCATTGCGAAGAGGGGAGAGAGAGAGAGTTAAGAATTGGTTGACTGCTGAAGGGAATTGTGAATCGGTTTGACTGGTGGAATTGGGTTGAAGTTACAGTGATGAAAAAGCTGGCCTTTTTTTCCGCCTTCTGATGCGGCTGATGATCAGGGAATGTTGAAGAAGGACGATGGAGCCAAATTTTGATCCAAATGCCTCCCTCCCATTGCAAGCAAAACGACGTCGTGTTAATATTGTGCCAAAATGAGATACTTAATTAGTAATTGATGCTTTTCTGCTTCAGCACACAATGATTGGTATTTCTCATTAATCATATATCACAAGAATTGGACATGTAGCATGTTACATCCCACTTATAAAATTGTCATTAATTTTATCATTGATAAGAATAATATTTTGTGAAAAAAGAAAATTCTGATCAAAATAAGTTTACCTCTTGATCAGAAAACCTAAATATTAAGTTGCAGAAACTTAATCTTCAACAATTGCATGATGAATTTAAGAATTGGGAAGGATACATCCTTTTGGTCTGACAAATGATTTTCTATATGACTCCTCGTTAAAAAGAACTGTATTACTTGCCTAACTAAATACAAACGTGTTAGAATCTGCAATTGTAATAGGAATGGAGTTAGGAGAGGATGTTTTAAACAAATTAGTAACCAATGTGGCAGTTCTTGAAAATAAGGGGAAGTCATGACTTATGACATCCATGAAGTGATATATTGGAGTGATGCTAGATGTACTAGGTGCATGCGAAATGTTAGCACTCTTGGTGACCCTCCACGTTATACTACCATGCAATGTTAGAGTGATGTATTGACCCTCTAGGTTATACTATTATGAAAATGTTGACTTGGGTTACAGGTGTAGTTCTGGTTGTATTGGGCGCATATTTTGATATAACTAGTTATTCCTTATTTTTGGACCAAATTGATTATTAGCAATTAAAATTGTAACATGTGTACTCAAAGTTATTCCTGCAATAAGACCACCTCAGAACTATATCGAAAATTAGGAAGAAAAATCTATTGAAATTATACTACCATGGCCCTCCAAGGTTCTTTCATAGACATTATTGTGTGGATTGTTATCTATTAGATTTATTTATTGCAATTGTTATTCGTTGATTACGATTTTAGAACCCGCACTCTATTCTATAAAATTATACGTTTTTTTAATGCAATAAAAGACAATTAAATTATACCACCATATGATTGAGTTATTTGGTCTATATATTAATAACTAAAAGCCACAATAGCAAGAAAAGGAAATTACGATTCATTAAATGAAATTCTATTATATCATAATTGACAAGGTTGAGGCCAAGTATTGATTATTACTCCATTTAAAGTATAATAAATAATTGCTTTAATATATTGGTATTGTTAACTAATGAAGAGCTTGGATATTGATTTCTTTTCCTCTCTTATCCCTCCAACCCCTAAAAACAAGGCAAGCTAGCCATTTTGATAAAAAAAGAATATTTTTTTTTTGAAAAAAAGAGGGGGAAAAAAATGTAAGTTAGACATGTATATGATTACCATGTAAAAACACTTTCTTTCACGATAAAGACATACATAAATAAATATGAAAAATAGTATGATCAAGATAATTCAAGTAATCATTAAACTCACATATATAATATAACTTCTGTGACTAAAATAGATATTAACTGTTTTCCTTCTCATTTTCTCACTTGTATTTACAACTTTGATTTTTTTTACCTATTTAAAAATAATAATAATAAATGTCTCGCTACATGGTACTTTTTACGTGTGTTTTCGGGCTTACAACTTATATTATGATGTTCTGAATTGTAAAAAGAATAGTATGATTGAATAGTGTAGGAGGGTTATAATTTATAAATTATGTAAAATATCTTTTTGTGCTTGTTTTTTTTTTTTCACAACTAAAAAATCACACGTATATATGTATTCAAGATCAGGATTGATCGATTTGAGTATTATTCTGGGTCCATCTATGTTAACAAATTCTAGACTTTGCAATTCATAATTAAGTTTGACTATTAAAAATTTGGTGAAGTAAGACCATTTATTAGGGATGACAAAAATTTGTCCGACCTGATTACCTGAATTTTTCTGACCCGGAAAAAACCGGGTACGGTCACCAAATTTATGTCCGAATTTAAAATTCGGACAATCGGTCATGTCCGAATTTAAACCGGGTCGGGTTCGGGTTTGGACATTCGGGTTCGGGTTGTCCGGATTTTTGAACCATTTCTGGTTCGGACAAATTCGGACAACCGGGTTCGGACATCGGACAACTATGTTTATATGTAATTTTAGTCCAAATTCTTTAGAAAATTTTATAAAAATAAATTCGGACAACCGGGTTCGGACATTGAAAAATCGGGTTCGGGTTCGGTCACACAAAATTTCGGTCAGAATCTCCTAAAATCATATTACAAATTCGGACATTCAGACAACCGGATCCAGGTCCGAGTCTGGTCAAAGTGTCCGATTTGTAATCCGAACAGGATCCGGATATAAAGTTTTTGTCCAAATATCCAATTTATCCGGACCTGAATTGACCCTGATCCGAATTTTTACCAGCCCTACCATTTATATTAATTTTGAACAAACTAAGACATACATCGCGACCCTTTAGAAAAAGGGTAGGATCTGAATCTCTCCTCAGTCTTCTCTTATCTCCTTTTCTTTTCCTTTCATCCTTCGCTTGAGTGACGGTTGGAGTTATGTAGCGTACCACTATACCGTAGCTTGAAGCACCCAAACCTCTCCCAGGTTCTTGGGGAGGGACAGGGGAAGAAACAAAATGAAAGTTCTGAAATTTGCCCAAATTCTCCACCAGGAATGCGATGGGTCAGTTTCAATTATGCTAAATTTTACATTTGCAGGTAATAATTTTCTTCATTTTGTTGCAAATGGCAAGCAATTTAGTGAGATTACCCACCACAATCAACTCCTTCCCAAATTCTCCCTCCAGCATACCCATTTAAATACCTCCTCACTCTCCCCCATTTCTTCGCACAAACTCTCTCTGACTGTTCTTTGCTGGTGAATACATCCTATTCATTCAATGGCAAACCACAATGAGCTCAATGAAGAGGAATTTCAGGATGCAGTCATGTCCAGCTCTTGTCAGTACACTCCAGGCCTAGCCCTCCAAATGGAAGAGGCTCATCTGGGTACCAAGCAAAGTGTAGTGGAGATGTTCACTGATGATCATTTCTTGATTGATGTTGATCAGTTGGCCATTGGCCCCATGATTAGTGATGGGCATTACTCAATTGTCTACTCAGGCTGGTGGGCTCCACTCTTACACTGTTTCTTCTAAATTTTGGCACATTTGAAATATTAAACTTGTTAACGTTAATTGGTTGTTCTTCTGGACTAATTTCCTATTGTTTGTTTTGTTGTCCTTGTGAGTTTGCTCTGGTCTGTATAGGTTTTGGCCTTTTTGGGTTGCCCCCCCCCCCCCCCGTGTGTGTGTGTGTGTGTGTGTGATTATTGAAAATGGCAGTGTTTGTCTCCTTGAGCTTGTGGCCTTTTTGTGTTATTAATCGTCTGTCATATGGCTCATGTGTATCTTGCTCATGGTTATCATATTTAATTGCACCCCTCTTTTAAATTTTGTAGCTGTTTCGTCTGTTGTCCTTGTGCTGTGTCATTATCTCAGAGAATGTGCATCAGCAATACACTTATTGTGAACAAATCATGAATAATTTTCTTTCAAATCTATTAACTCAAGCCCGAGCGGCAATTGGAATATAGGATCCTAATAGATTGTTAGTATGTTGTTCCTTTTCTTTTTCTTCGTATATGCCCGTGTGTGCATTTTTTCAGGGGTTTTTTTTGGGGGCGGGGGGGTTTGGGAGATTATATGGATATGTGATTTACCCTAAAGATTTTGCTTTACTTGGTGATATAACATACTATTAAAGAAGCATTCTTGGATATCGTATAGCTGTTAATTTGAGTTGTTGTAACTTATCCAAACAGAAGGGTGAAGGGGGAATGTTGAGCATCCATGATTGTTTTGCCAGATAATAACAAAAAAGGAAGACTATAACTATAAGGTTGTAAGGGGTTGCAACTGCTTAGAAGATAAAATTCAATTATGATAAATGGGAGAACTTGTTCCGTCCAGCGATTTTGGTCAAATGATAACTTCCGTCATGTTGAGGAAGGAAGACCATTTAGTGCACATAACATACATTATTTGGGAAATACCTCAAGGATCCTCTGAGGTTGTTGTGTTCATAACATAAACTCAGACTTTGAACAGTGATTAGAGAGATGGAGTGATTCTGTGCTTTAGGATACAAGTAGGTGATTTTGAGCTAACATTTGAAGTTTTATTAGTGAAACAATGTGCCCTGATGTCTCACATGCGGTAGTAGAGAATATGGCATCGTATCCGATGTTTCTATCATGGTAACGAACTTGAAGGTTATTGTATTCTTGTACAAATGCATAACTTTGCAAGCTTATGCTGGTCATCCTCCTATGGTAACGTATGAGCTAGGTATCATAGTATTGTACATGCATCGGAAACTTTTCCATGCATGTGAAAGTCTTCCCATTTATACCAGTTCAGTCTTTGATTACGGACTCACACACTGCAAAAGAATACAGGATATGAATATCCTAGCTGGTAACTTGGATCTCCATTTTCAGGTATAAATCACAGCCTGTTGCAATAAAGACTGTCATGCCTGACAATACTGCTGCTGTCAGTCCTGAGCGCAGAGCAAAATTTGGGAAGGAGGTGCTAATGCTCTCCAAGGTCAAGCATGACAATATTGTTGAGGTATAGTTGTATCTTTTTCACTCATGTCATGGTAACCTCTTGGTTATTTTCTATTCTTATAATTTCCCAAAATTTTCAACTATTGCAACCTACTGTGCCACATGTCAGCTTCCATGTGCCTGTGAGTAGTTGTTATTGTAAATGAGACAATTACTTTAGTGGATCATTATGCAAATTAAGCAACCGTCAAAAATGGAAAAAGATTTTCCTGACGCAGATATAAACTGACCACCGATGGTCTATCTATTTATGCAACTGACATAATTGCACAGCTTATATTTGGAAGCTCTAAACCGGTACCATGACCTTGTTAGAATCTGTTTGCTTACTGTACTCGTATGTCAATTTTCAGGGTAAAACATATCTAGTTTCTTTGCATTTGTTGTTTCGCTGTAGGTTTATAAGATTATTTTAAGGTAAAAAAATTTCTCATGTAAGCTCCCGGTGACAAGGAAATGTTCCAATAAAGAAGCTCAGACTGAATTCAGAAGGCATACTGGGCTGATAGATAGATAAGAGCACTATGTGTCCTCTGACATATGTTCCACACATAGTTTATCACTGTTTCTCTTGCAAACATGCTTAATTTTACTTGCTTTCTTCTGTGTAACTGAGCTGTGCTTATTATCTCTTTTCCTTTTGCTTCGTTGACTTGGCAATTCATTTAACTTTATTTAATAGTGGAACATATGACATTTCCTTTGAGGGCTTTCGATATCATGTTGAAATCATCTATATATATATTTTTCTCTTGGTGAAGTTTATAGGTGCAGCAGTGGAGCCTACAATGGTGATTGTTACAGAGCTTATGGGGGGCGGCACACTCCAAAAGTACTTATGGAGCCTTCGTCCAAATCTTCTAGACCTCAAACTTGCAATCAAGTTTGCTTTGGATATTTCTTATGCCATGGAATACCTGCATTCAATGGGAGTGATTCACCGTGACTTGAAACCAGGTAATAGATACATGTCCTTCATTTGTACTTATTCCTCCGGAAAGGGTTGCACCAGAGTGGACATTAGAGTGGTTTCATTCACAGTGCTTAAGACTGTGGTTTACTGGCTCCCCCATACCTTCCCCAGGGTAATTCCAGAATGGATTGGTGAATCAATTTATTTTGGACATTAGAGTGGTTTCATTTCACAGTGCTTAAGACTTAAGTGCAATATCTGCTAACCCGTTCACCTAGTGCCATTCTAATTTCTGGTGGTTAACTCTTGTGCATTTGTTATAGCCAATCTTCTCCTAGCCAATGACCTGAAGAAAGTCAAGGTTGCTGATTTTGGATTAGCTACAGAGGACACAGAAAGAGAGAAGACTGTTGAGGCTGGAACTTATAGGTGGATGGCACCCGAGGTAAGCTATGAAGGACACCAACAGCATGCCTAGCTTATGAGTTATTGTTGGATTACCTTATATCTTTTTCAAATGCTTTTCTTCCATAGCAGCTGTTCAATGTGGAAGCACTAAGAAAAGGTGAGAAGAAGTACTATGATCATAAGGTCGACATCTACAGCTTCTCTTTGGTTTTATGGGAATTACTCACAAATGAAACACCATTCAAGGGGAGAAACACCATTTTAGTGGCATATGCTGTAGCTAATGTAAGTTCCTATGAAGTCACTAAGTTTCCCTCGTTGAATTGTTTGGCAGTAAGCCTCTTGGCAATTCCTTCAAGATCATTTTCATAAGTGGGCCTGAATTTCTGGCTAAAAGATTGCCGTAAGTGTTTAAATGGGCTGAACTTTCTTTCCAGAATCTGAGGCCAAGTGTTGAGAATATTCCACAAAGCATCATACCTTTGCTTGAGTCTTGTTGGTCGGAGGATCCAGCTAATCGGCCAGAATTCAGTGAAATAAGGGCATTTCTGGAAAAGTTTCGTCAGAGCTTGTGCTCAGAGGAGAACAAGCCAACCAGCATTGAGCAGAGTGAGGAAGGAGGTCATGAAGTCGGAAATTCTGAACCTGCTGACTGCGAAATAAATGACACAGAAGCAAGCAAGAGAAAGCCAGGATGTCTCCTGAGATGTTTGAGCTGTTCATATAATTGACCAGGGGGTTGTGTCAAGCCCGGTTTAGTCTTTCTTTCCTCAAAGGGTAAGCACCGCAGTTGGATACAATTTTGGAATCTATTTTGCGACATTGTAGGAACTAAGTATTCTTATTTTTCCCATTTTCACATGTATATTGTAAGGCGAAAATGTAGCTGATACAAAAGAAATGTTACAAGGGTGGAGAAGACCCTTTTGCTGTTGGCCAAATACAATGCCATTTGCTTGATCTCTGGTGCCATTCCATGCTTTTGATATTCGCAAATTGGAACTTCTCTTAAAAGGAGTGTTTTTTGAATTGACGTAGGCAAGTGTTGTCATGCAAGATTAACATGTTGAGCCCCCATTTTTCTCAGTGTGAGTGGCGCACGTGTATTTCACTCTTGATCCTATCAGTGAGAGTTTCCAAATATTCAAGTACTCTTTGTTTTTGAGGGGATGGGAGGGAGTGGTGGTTAGGCTGTGCAAAATGGAGTGATGGACATTCCTTTTTTGTATGGTCAGCTCCATAAACTGTTGAGCTTGAAGGCCCCCAGCAATTCTAGCATTATCTGTCTCAAATAACATGTTATGAAAGTAAATTTGTGTATTGCTTTCGTAATCAATAATCGGAAAAAAAAAACTTAACATGTGTGATCATGCTTATCATGCACAAAGCAGTTCCACAATATTTCTAAACTATCTCCCCCCCCCCCCCTCATGGAGCAGAAAGGCTCATAAACTGCATGGTTCTCATGTAGTCTTGCTTTGTTTCTTATAAACACCAAATACAGCTTGGAGTTTTCATATGTTTTTCCAACAGTTGCACGACCTGCCAAAAAAGAACAATATTAAAACAAAATATGAGAACAAATCTTCTAGATTGCCCTCACTGATGTGATGTATTAAATTGCAATTGTGGAAGTTCAGCTGCTTGCTGCTTGGTTGGCCAGTAAGAAGTGCTAGGTAGTCATGGTATTTTGAAACCTGCCTATTTGTTCTTAATCATAAATGCCTTTCTTTCACATAAAGTAAATTGGCCTAGCTTCCTTAATGTCAATTTTGTCTCTCGAAGGAAAGAGCGTGCTTCTTGATTATCTTGCACGTGCTTAGCATAAGTTTGATGCATTCTCATTGGATAGGTTCTGATGCTTCATATCTCATTCTCCTTGGGCAGGATTCGTTATCTCATATGGTTTGCTGATCTCTTACTGGATCTGGGTGCAGTTGAGCCTAGGAAAATGGGAGCAGCAGAAGTGCAGGATATTCCAAGGCTGCAAGTTCATCAAAGGTCCTTTCTCTGTGTCCTTTTATGGTTTCAGTCTCTAGCGGCTCCTGCTTCTTGCCCATGTTTCTTTCAGTTGACGCAAGTACTAGTTTCAATTCCTTTTTCAATTTCTTATAGGGAGCACAAACAACAATACCATCATATCTTGATTGGTAAAACTCTATGCATGTTTGTGACAAAGAAGCTATGTTGATAGGCCAATTTTTTAACACTGGTTCTTTTTCAGCAGTTGAGGGCTATCGTTATGCAGGATTGAGTTAATCGCCCCTGCAACCCCCTAGCCAAAAAAAAAGGAAAAAGAATCCTAGGAATTGAGAAAGTTCAGTATTTAATATGCTTGATACATATAGTAAAGAGGACCCATCATGAAATTTCCTTGCCAATGCCTTCTGATCATCTAAGCCCTAGGAGGCTAGGAATTAAGAGGAAGGTATCAATTTGCTTCTGTGCACTGTGAATGGATATTTGCTGAAGTGTTGAAAGAGAACAGGATGGTTAGAAGGGAAAAGAAGGGATCAAAGAAGAAGAATAGAAAAAGAGGAACCCAAGGAGGGAGAAATATCACTTATTTGTGAATTGAATAGTCAATTATCAATAATTATCAAGGGGTACTGACAGCCTATGACATACAATCTATTCACAATACTCTAAGCCTTGGAAAACAAGCTAAAAACTTACCTAAGTCTATCCTAAATAACGGCGTCTTGACTTTTCTTAAGTACCCTGTAATATTTTTAGGAAAATTGCACAAAATATAAAAATAAAACAAATTTCAAATATATTAAAATTAAAATATATACTAGAATCCTAACCTTCGGCGGATTTCCTTTACTCAGCATCTGCATTATCAATTATCGCCTAGCAAGTGAGAACAGACCCAGCACGCTCAGCAGCTTCAGCTTCCTTCACCCAAGCTTCTCTATCGATGACAGCACCTTCTCTTTGCAATACCCTGACACCCCTTTCTATGATCTTCTCAACCATTGCAGTATTTCCATGGGCTTCTTCTAACTTTGCAGCAGCAATCCAAATGGCTGGCTCTTTCGGGAGCTTTTCTCTAGCCCTGTTAAGTATTTTTTTGGCCATGTCATACGTTTCCAGCCGAGCAAGAGCAAGCCAAAGCTCCACTTGTAAGGGACAGCACTCCACAGCCTTCTGAAGCAATGACCTAGCATCATCCTCATCAGCAGCAAGTTTCACAACTGCATTCCACAGTATCGCTGAGTTGGGTATATATTCAAGCCCCTTTCTAACTACCCTGCTCCTGTTTGCGTCATCCTGCTCGAGTCTGGCCACCTGCAGCCACAGCTTCACAGAATTGGGGATTGCGTTCACTCCCTCCCTGACTATCTCAGCCTTGGCTTCATCAGGACTCACCAAACGGCATGCTTCCAACCATACTTCTTCATTCTTGGGACACTCGTCACAACCTTTCTTGATTAACTGCCTCGCTGTGTGAATCTTCCCAGCAACCTCCTCCAGCCTTGCAGCGGCAATCCAGGCAGGAGGATGCCTTGGATTCGCTTGTATGACAGACTTCAGCAGCAATTTAGCCTTTTTAATTTCCGAGATCTCAGAATCAATGGTAATCTTCATACTTAAGGAACCTTTGTGATCCATGATTGTTTGCGCTGAAACAGAATCTGATAGCTGATCAAGCTTGAGTAACAATACAGTACCGCTACCCTCACTGACAGCAGTCAAATTAGTGATCGGGGTCTAAGCCCAAGGCATCTGTTTCTCACCAGCAGCCCTACTATTTGGATCAAGGGCTGCCGGTGATACCAAATTGGTAGAGAACAGGATGGGGAAAGGGGAAGAGGAGGGAATTTAGAAGCAGAAGAGCTTAGAGAAGAAGGGTAGAAAAAGTGGAACAGAGAGGGGGAGAAATATAGCTTTCTTTGTGAATTCAATAATCTGTTGTCAATTGTAATAACAACCTAGGACATATAATCTATTTATATGTTCTAAAACCTGGAAACAAGCTAAAACCTTTTCTAAATCTATCTTAAATACAATAAGAAACTAAATCTTATCAAAATACTCCTAAATCACCTCATCTTGACTCTTCTGAAATATTAAATACTCTATAATATCCTGAGATGAGAATACAGCAAAATATCAAAATACAATAAATTTTCTTTTGATAAGGCAAAATACAATAAATTTTCAAACATTAAGATACATCATAGAATAGTAATCTTCAGCTGATTCCCTCGATGCTGCATCTGCGTTAAGTGTTTTCTGGCACAAAGGCGATTCGAGAGGCCATGGTGGTATCAGAAGATTCATGTGTAGCACCTCATGAGATTTCAAGTCATATGAAATAGGAATTTCAGTTCATAATAGATAACCATATTGCTCCTGTCCTGTCGACGAATTCACTCTGATGTACAAGCATGTTTTCAGTTTCACCAAATCTTGGATTCTTTAACTATGTTCTGCAGTCCATCACCACTCCTAGTTAGATCCTAGTTTTATCTCTACCGTAGCCCTGGTTGCCCCCACCCTCACCTCGGTGCTTTCGGCAGGCTGGGAGTGGGGAAAAGGGCTGCTAGCTATCCTGACTGTTGATCCTCGTTCCAGGCACATTATGGCGTTACAGAACTATTGTTCTACATGGACAAATAAATAGAAAGAGGGACTAGTTTAGGTTCAAGTGAGCTACTCCATCAATTGTCAATTGGTATTGCATTGAAGTCTCACTCAGGCTATAACATATGGGTGTACCTCACTTTTAGCCCACACTCTGCCTGGACAATTGGTCTCCCATCTCTCTCTCTCTCTCTCTCTCTCTCTCTCTCTCTCTCTATACACACACACACACACACACACACATACAGAAAGCAGGGTGGATGAGTTTGTTTTTCCTTTAGTATCATGCGTTTTGTCTGTCATATGTATCTTCTACTCATTATCATCCACATGGTTTTTGGGCTCTTTTCATTCTTCAGCATCCCATCATGCCATATTATGGTATTCTTGTCTGCTGCCGAGCATTATAACCTCCAGGGGGAGTTTATAATTGTAATATTGGGCCCATGATAATAGTTTTGCCTAGGTTTATGATGAAAGTATTGTTCTGGTGCATTTATTTTGTAAGAATTAAAAGATTATTTTGCCTACAATAAAAAGCTTTTCAGCCTAAGATAAAGGCTGGTCTATAAGCATTAATGGGTACCTTCTTTGTAAACTGCAAACAACACTTCCAAAAAAAATCTAAAGAAGATTCAGGAGTGGCTAATGAGAACATTGGGGCTGGCATTTGATTCATTATTGCTGAGACTGGTGATTCAAAGTACTACAGTAAATCAGCTGTAGGTTGATGCCCTGACCTTCTTCTGCAAGTGCTCCGATCCAGAGAGCTGAAATGAGGGTCCATCAGCAGTCCGGACCAAGTGATGAGAGTAAAAAAGCAGCAGATATGTCTTTCATGTGTCAATTTTATAGTAAAATTGTTCAGTAAATCTTGTTGAGTGTTAGGAAAACCCTTAATAGCATTGATATATTTTCATAACTTGGAATGTCTGAAATCCAACGGGATGTTGCTACTGACTAAAGTAGATGGTTTCTTCTGTCAGAAGTTCCCCCAACTAGGGAAGGGAATCTTTGAACAGATGCTTGCAGATATAGCACCTTGTCTTAATACTGTGTGTTCGTTTAGCTTTCCCTGTGTAATGTTCTTGTTCCTATTCTTTCTCATCTCCTTTTTTTGGTTTTTTTTCGGGGGGGGGGGCCCCAATCGAAGGAGACATTGATGTCAATATCGCAGTATACTTGAGATCATATGATGTGATTTTGGGTAAATTCTCCAGGGGCCAATGCACTGAATAATGCAGCCAATCTGAGTACTCCGGCTTCAGCACCTGGGAAGCCTGTGGTCCTGTAGCCTGAGCTGCCTACCTTAATATCTATCAACATGGAAGTGTGAAATGCCTCCTCGCTGTTGCAGTAAGCGTCAGCTGTTGCTCCCTTGACTGGACTGGAAGGGCTTATCCTTGATCATCAATGGATACACGTACGATTTCAGTCCAAACTCCGCGGAGCTCCTCATTTTAAGTAATCTCTTCTATGAACGTACCCATGGCAGTGGCTGCCTGGAGGATTTTGGGGGTTGGGGTCCTTTGGGAGGGAGTTCAAGAAGTGGTAAGGCCCTGTAAGTATTAAATGGTGTGCTGTGGTGAGCAAACAGGCCTTCATATGTTACGAGTCTTGATTAATCGAGTTCCACACAAGCAGTAATATTGTGCTATGGTGGCTGTTAGGTGCCATAGGACCTGTTCGTTTCACTAGTAGAATATTGCTTACCGCTCCTTACAACTGTTCACCACTTACCGTTAACTGTTATGGCCCCTTACCCCCTTATTTACACATACATTAACAAGTGTTTATCGTTCAGTGCCACTCCTTACTGCTTTCCGCTAAAACAAACAGGCCTGTCTGTACAAGGTACTGTTTGTGCTGGTTATAACATTGTGCCAAGGTTGTTATATAGCTTTTGTTGTAGAAATAAGGATAGTGGAGGGAAGGAAAGAGAGAGACTAGTTTTACACTGTTATATTTGTCTCTTGTTTTAAGATTGGTGTTAATCCCACAGAAGTCTTGCCTTCAACAAACCATATTACATTATTATGTCATCAAAGCACAACGAGAGAAATACTAGGGAATGTAAAGATGCTCAGGCAGCTGTGGAATTCAGCAACGTTGGCTTCATTTCTCACGACTAGTTATCGGCTTGGTCTTCAGGAGGGTTTTCCAAAGCTACTAATTGAGGTTTACTGCTTATAGTATCTACCACCACGAATATCCATTGAAATGTTTGGTACAGATGCTATGTTTTCTGCCCCTACCCCTCCCCATTTGCTTCAGTTAAGGCTTAATAATTGATCTGAATGCCCTTCGTTTTCTCACAAGCAGACTGTTAAAAGCGTTGCCAGGAAGGGTCGAGTCTGTTAATAATCAAGTGGTGATCTCAGAGTGGAGCTGGATAGGTTGGCTGCTAAATGTGTGAGCTGACATCCTAAAGTAATTTTATTGAGGTTCGCCATAGGACTATGCATTCAACTTACTGCATTGCCATTGTTCGTGGATTCCAGCCTCAATCAAGATCACGAGGTATTAGATTGGAGTTTCCTTTTACCATATCATTCTACTTGAGTTTTCCAGTATGGGCGAAAAATGCCCTTCAGAGGCCGCTACGTGAGAAACTGCAACTTTTGTATCAGCCTAAATAGCAAACAGAGAAGCATGGAAGTCTGGGATACTTGATTCCTCGTTTGTATATTTAACACACATATCAAAAACATTTAACCTCCTCTGTAACCCCCTCACTCTTGTATCATGATTGTTGGGTTGTGGTTAAGGCCTCAAGAACAGCTACTCTGTAACGAATAATCATTGTGGAGATTGGAAAATTATGCTATGAGTGTGCTTCATAATCCTTTGTTTTTGGCTAATCTCGTTTATGAAAAAATGAATGTCTACTATCAGAGAGATGTTAAAAACAGAAGTGTGACTCACCAAAGGTAGTGACTGTGTTTTATCTCTTAAAATACGAGTTTATGTGCATGATAATATGATATATAATGCTAAACAACATCGACAAACTGAAGAATTAACCCAACAAGTTATTGCAAAGCAACAATACCAGTTCAAAAACTACTGTTACAAAATGAGAACATGACTAAATATAAACGACAATCGTGACAATGAATGACACAACAATTCAAACCTTTTTCAGATAAAACGAAACGAAACTAAAACTAATTTTTAAAAGTATTAAACAGAGACACTTGAAGAGGATGCTTGCCTTAAAAACAATCCTTTTTTTACCCCTCCTTTGATTATTTACCCCAATTGACATAAAAACCAAGCTTAAAATTACAATCTGCAACAACTAGTAAATAAAATCCTACATTGTGTCGTGAGCTTCTTCTAAAAACTATGCAATCCTTCTTCTATAAACAGTAACCCAAGCCCATACCCTTTTAGTTAAAAGAAGTATACATAATTCACACCAACGGTGGAGTGTGGTGCTCCTCGACACAGCATAGCATTTCCCCAACAGAATAAACTAACACCTCCAAGCCGACGTGGACACAAGGGGCCTATCATGCCAGCAAAGCATCATCTCCCCATGACGTTTCGCCACGTGGAACCCGCCAACCTGAACCTTCCTCAGCAAACACTCCGCCTGGAAATCAGCAAACTGGCTGAACCCCACCGCCCTCATCCTAGCCACCGCGAACGACTCTCTCCAACCGCTCCGCCGCGCTACCGCCGCCGCAGATGCCGCCTCCACCGCCGCCGTAATCCTCGGCCGGAGCACGTACGTCTCGATCCTTCTCACAGCGTCGCCGCCGCCGCCGCCTGCAAAACCGCTGGCGGAGGTGACGTCGAGCGATTCGAGCATTCCGGTGTAGAATTCGATACCGGCGACGAAGTTGACGCTGAAGGACGAAGTTCCCGTGTCGATTCCTACCTCACTGTCCACCACCACGACGGTGCTTGGCGAAATCCCCCGGAGATCGGCTAGGAATTTCGAGATTCCGCCTTGAAGCCGGTGAAACATCGCCGGAGATAGATGGACCGCCAATTTCTCACCGTCGATGAATTTGACCGATTTGAAGGATAAGAACTCGAAGCTTTGAATAAGGACATACTCCATATGGACATTGATGTTGAGATCACGAGCGAATTGCGTAAGATTCTCTCTCACCAGCTTGCTTTCGATCCCGAACTCTTCGGGTACGATCGCCGTGATTCGGAACACCAAGGAGCTGATCTTATTCGGGTCGGCCTTGTCGACAAGCTCACGCATAAACGACGCCCAGTGGCCGCCAAATCCGATGTCGAAATCGATGATGTGGATGAACGCAGCCCCATCCACCGCCTCCAGAATCGCCTGATTGGCGGCGAAGGTGGAGAAGAGGGATATCAGTGATATGCCGGAAAAGTTCTTGTGGGCCCGGATGGTCTGCACCACCTCGTAGGATGACAGCCGGACAGGCCGGGCCGGGCCTCCGCCGACAGCGAGGTGTTGGAGGGCCTCCTTGAAGTAGAAGGCGGCGCGGTGGAGGGGTTTTCCGGCGGGTGATCTGAGCCGTTGATTGAGCCGCGCCAATACCAGCTGGACCTGGTGGGAGTCGTTGGATTCGTAGGCTTGAGCTGCTCTAATTAGGTCCTCTATGAAGTCAAGCCCATTGTTATTGACGTTGGGCTGATGAAGATGAAGCTCAAACTGCCCAAAATTGGGGCTGAGATTCTGACCGTAGGATAAATCAGAGATGGGGTAATCAGAGGGGGAGAAGTTAATTATTGGGGGTGCGGTGTGATCCAACGGCTGAGAGGAGGGGAACTCAGGGAGCTGTGTGAGGTGGGAATCACATGATGAGCTAATTTGGGATGACCAAAGTTTGGAGTTAGGATTATTAGAATCATCATTAAGCCCCAGCTCTGATAGGATTGAATCCCAACCCTCACCCTCCAAATTGTCCAGGTCAGCAGAGGCAGGCTTGGGTTTATTGATGCCCGCGTCAGTGGGCAGTGGCAGGGCGGCGTTGGTGGCGGGGCTTGGGCTGCGCCGGAGGTCTAGAACCGAGGTAGGCTCGTAGGAGGGTTTGTTGTTGTTAACAAGGGTTGAAATTGAATTGGGGGCTTGAAAGGCAGTATTCAAGGCAGTATTGTTGCAAGATAGCGATTTACTGGTGGTGGCGGCGGTTTGGGGGGCGGATGAAATGGGGACTTTCATTCCTAATCAAGCAAGTATAAGCTTCGAACACCCCTCTTCAATTCGGGTACGTTTACTCACTCTTTTTTTAATCGATAACTTAAGAAGCGAGCCCTGATGAAATGGGGAGGTGTGGGTTGGGTAGGAGGAAAAGGGGGGGCTTTTGGGAGGTTATAATTGGGGGCTTTTTATCTCTGTGTGCGGGGAAATCAGATCATATATGGTGAGCCACTGAGTCACGTTGACATGCATGATTGATTTCGCATTAGGGACCATGAAAGAAAGCATGACATTAACATTATTGCTGCATTTTTACATGGGGGACATATCACAGCCCTTAAAAAGCCACCAACTTTTTATCTCTAAAGATTTCTAAGGCTTCAAAGAGAAGCCTTTTGCTAGCTAGCTGTTGCTCTTTCTTGCTAAGCCTAGCTAGCTTTCCATGATTCTTCCTCCACTCTCTCAAAGAGCTTTTTTGGTTTCTCTCATAACTTTGCTCTTTAATTTAGGCATGTAGTAGTGGGCTGCAGGTTCAGGTTGGAGCACTATATGGGGTCTTCATGAGTTCCTTTAATTTTCCTGAATTCAACGCGTATACGTGACTCTCCACTCTTCTTTTCGTCTTTTCTTTTGGGATGGATGTATTACTGTCACATTATGTTCTACAAAGTGGTAGAAAGAGGACTAACAGATGTGGTACGATTATGTCAGTCAGGTATATTTTTCTTGTCAGAGGGTAATTCTTGATGTCATTTCATAACAAAATATGTTTGACTTAAGGTGATGACAATATGAGTTTTCGACAATCTCTCATGAAGTATTCATGTGAATGGAGGCAATATACTAATAAGCCAATATGGAGTAAGTTGTCTTACAAAACAGTTTTGAGTAATTACTCTATAGCTTATAGACCTAATTAAAGAGATCGATGATTGTAAATAGTTGTCAAAACAAATTAATATGGATTGATTATGTATTCAATTTAATTAGTTCTGTTTCATTTCATTGGCTTCAGGTTAATATTGTGACAAGGAGGTAAGAGTATTTTCAACATCATAAAAATCTGTATGTCTTATAATGGCTTGAAATTCGTAGAAACTACATGATTAAACTTTTAGGGACATAGGTCATTATCAACATCCTCCATTCCACTTCAGTATTTTATTTCACTTAACCAAATAGCGACAAAATAATTCAATGGATCGACGTGGATAATAGCAAAAAAATCCTCTATCTATTTTCATTTGCTTATTTGTTTTTATCTGTAAAACTACTACAAATAGACAGTATATTCTATTCTCTTTATGGCATTAAAATAAAATTTGAGGTGTAAATGGTAGCAAATTCAGATGAGTGATGTAAATAAGTTCGTACGACTACAATTAATGCATGAGAGCTTGCCAAATTGATTAAAGATATCCACTTTTTTTTTCATAAGTAATTAAATTGAGATCGATCTAATATTCTGATATAATAAAAAATACACATAATTTCTCTTACAAAAATTACTAGCAAATCTTATTCGACAAGACTATTTATGTTTAAAAAAATTACACATCTAAAAAAGCATTAAAACTTCTCATCTAAAACAGAAAGTATTAGCACATCTGGATGGATTAGACCCAAAAAAAAAGGATGGCCACTAACAGTTTGTATTTACCTGAAAAATTCGAACGTGATAACCAAATTTAAGTAGAAAATTGGAAGTAAAATCCATATAAATTTCCAGCAAGCATAGTCGAATTTTAGAAGAAAAGTTAGATACGAACTTCATATATTCATTATCATGATTTTCGCTTTTGCAATTGTGTGTAATTCTTATCTCTGAGTTTTTGTAGTTGTCGTCACAAACACCTTTTTTACTAAGGGAATATTGTATAGTCAAACTTATGTGCTATTATATACCCAAAATTGGTATTTTAAATTTAATATGTTTGCTGTGCAAAATTCATGCTTTCATCTCCAAAAACCCAATTACTTCATTATTATCAATCGTTTAAGAACTGACTTAGCCAAAAACCTAAACTGATGGTTAAAGATCCACGAATATGTTTATATTCTAACGTGCCCACTCACGCAAATGTTATTTGGGCTTAAAACATAGACGCTGCAAAGGCTTTCCTACCTTGCACGATAAATCAATACGAGAGTTGTTGAGATTCGAACCCAAGACCTCTCGATCAAAAAAGCTTTGATACCATGTTCAAGGATCAACTCAACAAAAAGCTTAAGGTAATATTAAAGGCTCAGGAGTAGGTTTTTATTCTGAAATGGATCAATTTACTCTTTTGTTTTTGGGTTCATACAAGCTTCAAATGTTAATGTAGACACCATTTGAATCTAAGTTCCTAATGACAACTTCTAAACACTTTTGAAAATTTCTGACAATGAATATGAGACAGAGAATATTAGTTAATGCAGTTAAACTGTTGGATTAGTGAGGGGACAATTGTAGGACTCACCTGGACACCCTTTAAAATAATCAGCAAACAACATACACGCCAACATGGGCAAATTATTATGTACATCCAGGAGCACGTGCTCCCATCTCTATTTTATATATATGTGTTTTAGGGCGTATTTATCATATATTTTATATTTTAATATATAACTGCTTATATGTCATATGAGAGTACATACACTCGGGTGTATGATATAAGCTTTAGCCAACGTTTATGCATGCATGGGATGAAAAATCATGTATGTTATGTGGATGTATGTCAGGCATGCATGGGTCCATGATGCAACATAACATGCATGACCATAAAGGCATAGCCCAGCTCGTAAAGGCTACGCCCACAGTGTAAAGTTAGTTTATTAGCTCTTCAGTAATTACTCGACAAGGCGCTATCTGAAGGCGACTAGACATGGAAGAGAATAAGTTCCTTCGGCCTAAATCAAACCAAATTAAAGGTCGAAGATCGTGTCTCATCCATCAACCAATCCCATGTCTTTTCACGTATCATCATGCATCCACCCAAAAAAGTGGAGAAAAAAACAAAGCTCCCCTTCTCTTTCTTCTTTTTAAAATTTTAACTTTAAGAAACAAAGATCCTTATGTTATGTCTCTCTCAGTACAATATTATAGATTCGAGTTTATAGACTCAATAATATATAGAGCGCAATTTAAGCCCAAACAAATATAATTCTGAAAGAAACTATATATAGAAATGCGAGGTGAGTTTTTTTTAAAAAAAAATATCTTATATATCATATATCTAAAATTATCATATAATTTGTATATAATTCTGACAGAAACTATAGAAATATAAATTTGACTTAAGACTATCATATAATTCTGAGTGAAACTGTAGAAATATAAATTTGACCTAAAACTATCATATAATTCGGAGCAAAACTATGAAAATATAAATTTGATGTAAAACTATCATATAATTTGTTTATCATTCCTGCCTACCACCTTATATTATTTTTGACTTTTAGCGCATGCATGACAAAGCTTTAAAGATCCTGTCTTGAAATTTTTACTAGTAACTGTCTCTTTCTTTGCAATGCTTTTACCTAAAGTTACAGTATCAAACTAAAGCCACCAACTGATCCTCGATAAGCAAGAGTTATTTTCATGAGAATACTTACGTACCTTGTCCACGTATATCATGTCGGTGATATATGGTTAGGCAAAAACAATCAATGACCACGTATATATATCATATTGGTTAGGCAAAAAGATGATGAAGGAGTGAAACTAATAACTTTTAAGGTGATTCACAGTTGTGACTATTAAGAAGAATATTGATCTTCATACGTAAATTCGCATGTGTCAATCCCTTTATGTGGACTAACAAATATTGCTTGGATGCACCTCTTTGAGGGAACATGCACATATATATATATATATATATATATATATATATATATATATATATATAACTGTAATACTGTATGAATATATACGATTTGGACTCAAGAGAGCGAGGAATTAAAGATAACTTCTTAAAAATCGAAGTTTATAGCTTTTGGAAAGAAAAAAGAAAATTAAGAAAACAAAAAACTTATTGAGTCATATTGCTACCACTGACAAACAAAAATACATGTACTTTGATAAACCGTAAGCATAAGATACAAAATATTTGGAAGACCTTTTAATAAGAAGAGATCTATCTAACACATTGACAAATAAATGGATATCATACTATAATCTAAGATTACAGCCCTCCAAGACGGAGTTGTTCTCTAATCATACTTATGAAATAAAAAATCCAAGATTATCATAAGTTCGACTCTACATTATTATAATCAAACATGCTTTTTAAGGTCGAGTCTGAATCAATGTTCAGAATTGATAAACATTATGTTTACTTCACATTTCCTATTTAATAATCGTCTTAATTATATTTTCTACAAAGATGCTTAGCTTGTTGATTAGGGGAGTGATCACATAGCTTATCTTGTATGAACACCTTTTCTTATAATCCAACGTTTCATAATTAGAGGGCCTAATTCTCTTTTCCAAACTGTTTGTCACTTGCTAATGACAACTTTCTAAAGTGTATGAGTTGTATTTTTCAACTTTTGATTTGTTTTTTAGGGAAAGATACGGCTAACAACGATGAATTTTGAAGCAAAGTGCTAAGTAAGTAGCCTTTTTGTCGGTTTCCAAGGCAATAGAAACTCACTTTTAGAATGTTAGTGGCGGTTATATTGTTAGGTTAATTAGTTTTGTACGAGAGTCTACACCAGCAAAGCCTATATCATACACCCGGATGTATGTACTCTCATAAGCCATGTAAGTAAAATATATGTTAATAACCGCTCATGTGACAAATACACATTGAAAAATATATATTTCTATAGTAATAGGACTATCTACAATCTATGAAAGGAAGATAATTTAATCAACAATAAATTTTTAATTTTAGTAAGATGCTATGCTATATGACAATATATAACCTTCTTTTTTAACTTGCACTGCATGGAATAATTTTCGAACCTTTGATCTTGAATTTAAGCTAAGTTAATTGTTGATATATAAAGGACTAGACCTCTCCTTGCAAAGGTCTTCTCAGGTACGTGCATAATCTTTTTCCTTTTCACTTATATTTTGCAGTTTCTTATCCAGGACGAACTCCTAACTAATAAATGTTGTAGGGTATAATTAACGCCAACTGAGCCTAAAATCATTATCATAGATATCAAAATATCAAATATATTACTGGTGAAAAACTAAATCATATGCATAAAAACTTAAATCATATCATCCTTGTACAAGCACCGCAATGGAAGGAAAAAAAAAAAAAACAATTGTTTTATCAACGAAGACTATCTCTGTCACGTACAATAATTACATGCAATTATTATGGAACAAATTTTAAACGATTAAACTAGTTTCCATACTTTTAAGAGATTTTGCACAGAGAAAACGGAGAATGAAAAAGAGAGAAAAACACATAAAATATGGCTCTGTTTGGCAAATAGCTGTTAGCTGTTTGTATTAGTAGTTAGTTGTTTGTATTAGTTGTTAACTGTTTGAGTTAGCTGTTTGTATTAGGTATTTGAATTAGCTATTTGTTGAAAAAATGTTTGGTAAAATTAGCTGTTTCTAACAAAGTTGTGAGACAAAAAGCTAATTTTTCAAAAAGCTCTTTCAAAAAGCTCATGGAATTAGCTTTTTCAAATTAGTTTTTTGGATCCAAAAAACTCTTTCATCAAACAACCAAATTAGCTTTTTTACTTGGTCAGAAAGCTAATTTCCGTCAAAAAAGCTCTTTTTGACTAAAAAACTCTTCAATAAGTTGTTTGCCAAACAGGGCCATAGGCTTACGTCAAACACTTAGACGTTAAGTTAGCAAAGGGAGGGGAAAAAATGAAGAAGCTTGTAGGATACAAAAGATTGAAGCAAACCAACACACACACAGCACATATAATAACGCTAATTTTTTATTTTTTTTTGGTTTTGTGGGAGATTCTGATATTTTTAAGTCATTCATAAATCATAAATAAAGACATCAAAAGGGCAATGGGACGGGTCTTCCTTTCCCGGCCCACTTGAATTAAAAAGATAAAAGAAAGCTGAAGAAAAGGCCAGTAGACATTTTATAATATATAGGTCACCTAACATGAATTGGGATATGTATTACTGTCATATGACAAAAATAAAACGATGATAAAATACTCAAACACGAACAAGTGAATAAAAAAGGCACATTTCTTTTCCAAAACCAAGTCAAATCACATGCTAGAAGGGCAATGAGCCCATCATAAGGAAAGTACAGGGGAGTAATTCAATTCGTAAACTTGCATGTAGAAAGGGCAATTTTACATGCCAATAGTCTTGAACCTCTATGCTTTTACGTTGTTTAAAGCGTTTCTTTTATATTACCGCATGCCTAACCTTATTAAAGTTAGATTAACATTATAAATTTATATGAGTATTTTAGAATCGTTCTCTGTGAGAGTTGATAAGTTTGAAGAGGTACGACTGTCTACACTTTACATCTAAATATCTTCAGAGTTGTGAAAGCAGAATCTACACTGCGAGTTATTGTTGTTATTAATTATTTATGCTAAAATAATGATGCAACAGCCCATCACCATTGAATCTCGCTCAAATAATGTCCTCCTCAGGAAATTTGAATGCATGTACCAGTTGATTAGACTACAGTGGCATCTCAGTTGAAACTCAGAATTGAAAGTCGAAAATTCTGGTAATTCTGCAAAATCCTGATATAGTTGCGTGGTAACATTACATCTAGATACTCTGTAATAGCGAGTTATTCGAGTTGAAGACATGGACTTCTGATTTCCTACATTAGTATTGATTTACATAACAATGGCAACCAAGTTTTCATTTTTCTTTTCTGTGGTTAAATTGAAAGAGATCAATGTATTTTCAGTGTAAATAGGGATGACTGATAAGGATGACTAGATGTGTTAGATAAAAATTAAGGGAATAAGGATACATCAGGACTCATGAGTCATGCGAATCTAGGTGTTAGAACATCCCTTTTGGCGTTTGCAATGACTTAATAGAACTTCTCTTTAGGATAAACCTGTTCTGTTCATCAATTCCTTCTTAAAATGAGAATAAGGCCCTGTTCTTTTCGTGGATCATTTTAAATTTATCAACTTCAACCCACTTCAGTCTACTTCAACCCACTTCAACCAACTTCAACAACCTAAAAAAAAAAAAATATCTACCTCAACCCACTTCAACCTACCTCAACCCACTTCCACAAACTTCAGTCCACCCCTTCATAATTATGTTTTCATTATTTTAACACACTTCAACCCACTTCAACTCACCCACCTCAAAAAAACATACCAACTTCAACCCACCTCAACCAACCTCAACTCACTTCAACTTTTTACTCACCCCAATTTACCCACGAAAACAACGGGCCCTAAAGGAAGAAAATACAAGCCATCCATTTCCTCAAAAGGATTTCAGAACTTTAATGAGCTAAGCACACAAAAGCTTGACCAGGTGATGATCAAATAAACCTTGCATCTATCCCTGATTCAAAACAAAAAGGCATGCCCATGTAAAAGGAATATATATTGGACTCTTGAAAATACATAATCTCAGACACCACAACAATTTTCACCCGCAAGTATTTGTATGAAAGTTCATTTCACTTGTGTTTACATCGCTTCTCAGGTTATATACTTACTAAAAGAATGATATAGGAATTGACATTTAAGACAGTGTTCATCAACACCAAAGAAAGCAAGTTTAAAGACTGATTCAGGGGAACGAGTTCTTCACACATACGACAGCAATAAGAAAAACAGTTTATTCAAACCTGAATGGGCAATCTTACAACAAAATCGAGAAACAGTTCATTCAAACCTTTCCTTGAATCAATCCATCAAGAACCAACAAAATGGAGAGCCATTCGTACAAGCTCTCTGTGGTTCTCCTAAATATAGGGAAACATTCAGTATGAATGTCTATGCTAGATAATTTTCTATCCGTCATATACTATACATACAAAATCGATTTTCACTCTGGTTTGGAGTACGTGTCAATCATTTTTCAACCTCTGGGTGATTTCGAAACAAAACTAAACATTATGCAACAAAAGTATGTTATTTCAAACATCCTAATTCATCAAAATTCTAGTAAAAGAAGCAGAGAGTTTAGAAAGGCGAGACAACTCACTGATTATCTTCACCAGTAACAAAAGCTACAACAACAGTAATGTCATCAAGCTTTCCACCAGTGTAGCGATACCCGGCATCGTGTGCAGCTGCAGCAAATGGTGTTTTCCGGTTACGATCCAGAGCTCTTTGCTGAGCTAGAGCCGCTATGTTTTGAGCTGTCACCTGAGGATCCCGGTGTGATCTCAATGCTTGAACGACCAATGCAGCAATCTCATTGTTGTATAAATTATCAAACAATCCATCTGTTCCAGCAACTATGACATCCCCTGGAGCAACTGGGAATGTCAAGACCTGCCAAAAAACAGAAAATGCTGTTGCTCACTATGCACTTGGTTCATGGAAATCTTATACTCTAAAGAAACCCAGAGGACACATGATCACACATATAAAATGTTGGTGAAGAAACAAGTCCAATAGCCCTCCTTGTATGCAAAAAAATACAAGGGGCCTCATTTCCATCTTACTCTTAATCAAGATGAGGACACGATTATAAAGTAGTGATGGCAAAAGAAGATAAGGTTAGTTGAACAGCATGACTTCCAAGACCAAATGACAACATTTTTTAACAAAAAAACTGTGGTTCAAACGTAAATATCATCTAGACTAAGACAGGGCTGGACTAACTACCAAGGCACAAGCAAGTCGAAATACTCATGTTGTCCTACTTCCAAATTCTATTCAGAAGGGTACAACAATAATATAATAAACTCACAACCTCACATTTGACCTGGAGAGGTATGATGAAACAAATAAAATCATTCCAGTCACTAGAGGTAGTATCTTCATCTGAGAAGAGACAATATTAGCATACCTTTGTTTGGTAAGGTATAGTGCTTTCCTCTGCTATGTTGTACTAAAGTTTTGCATAGTTATTGTCACATGTTTTATTAGCATTTCTTAGTTCATTCCCTATTGCTTATTTTGAGTTTCTTCTATCAAATGTTTTTTCAAAATCCTTTTTTGTACGTCTTTTGGAAGCAGCCTCTCTATGGGCAAAGATGTCTATAGGGGTAAGGTTGCCTACACTTGGATCTCCCAAGACACACTGCAAGGTGTTGTTGTAATGGACCCTTTTTCCCATGCTTTCTCGAAAACACAGATGATTGCAGAGCAAGACACTTCATTTTTTCAGAGGCAGTACTTGTTTCCACCCAAATGCTCCAAACAATTTGTCTGGGTACATTCAAAAGAGAAACTCCAGGGCATTTGCCAGGCTCAAAATTGACCTTTGCCTATTTACAGACAGAAAGAGAATTCGCTTGGAAACGGTCTCACAACTAATCAAGTTCATGCAAGTCTAGGTCATAAATTTTCTCCTACATCCTCACTTTCCAGTCAGCAGCAATCCAACACAGATAACAATCTAGATGAGGGAAGGATTCATTGAGCCAAAAAGGCTGACGGGTAAGTCAAAGGGTTTTTTTTTTTTTTTGGGAAGTGGGGCCGCTGTGGAAGTTCAAGCTGTTATTTCTGTTTCTCTATTATTGCACATTCTATTAATCAAGTATGGGAGGCCAAATGATTCTAAAATGCGTTTCCAACCATATTAAAAAACAACATATAAAATAGAGCTTTCCAACATGCTTGCCAAATATTACTGGATCAAAAATACTGAAAAGCTCATGGCATAAACCTACCTGCCCAGAACTGGGTAAATCACCTCCAGTGCCGCTAGCCAGCTGATAAGGAAAGTTGAAACCATACTGTTGTACAGGGGAGCGGAAAACTGTACTTCCATCTCGGATTACTATAAATCCACTATCCCCCAGATTAATTGCATGGATGCCCTGCAAAAAGTGGTTATTTAGAGGAATGGACATGCTAAAAGATTTGCCTGCTTGGCTGGATATGCAAGAGGAGATAAAAGTCATAATGTAATGGAAGATAGGATACACAGAACCCAACTACTCTAGGCATGTTAAGATGCACAGCGAAATTGAAAATGAGTTACTGACACATGGAGCAGCAAGTCCAAATGCCTGCATCGAGGAGGTCTGTTTATACCATTACAACTAGTGCGTAAATCACAAAAGCTGGACCATAAAGCAGAAGTTTCAAACACAAGTCTCCTTCAACGAATCTAGGGATGATGTCAAATAAATGTCATTAAATTCACAAATCGGTCTACCAAAGAGTTCACTGTGTTCTAGCAGAACAATAATGTGACAGGTAAAGTCCAGAATAAAGTGGGTAAAACTGCACAAGGTAAGGAGACACCAACTGTGTCAATAATAGTAAGGGAACAAAAGAACCTACATTCCATCAAGGCATTGACATAAACATTCTATGACTGCCACATAGACTTCATAGTTAATTCATCATGCAGATAACTGGCTGCACAAGCACACCAAGTGGCAAAGAATTCATAGTCTGCTAAAAGAAACTCATGCCATCCACAACATTGCACCCAAAGCCCAGTCAACACAATCGAGGACAAGAAAACCCAAAATAATAACCAAAAAAGCACACAAATCAGAAATAAAACACTTCAAACTATTTCAGTTTCAGGAAATCCCAGATTTCACAACAGTCAGGAAGCTATACTTCATTAATTATTTGACATGCCGCAAAAGACCAACCTGATCCGTAAGAGCAATTATGCAAGCTGTTGATGAACCCATCACTTTAGTGCTTGAATGAGCTTTCTCCAACACTTTAGCAGGGTCTAGAAGACCCTCGGGATCCTCTTTTATAGCAGATACAGAATTAGACATAAGACATCGAGCATATTCCCCAGCATCAACTCCAACATCTGCCCAGCCACCAACTCCATCTGCAACTCCAATTACTCCTTTTTCTTCACAGATGAAGTGAGCATCTTCCCCTCCAGTTTCTACCTTGTCAGGATGTGGTAGGTAACATGATCCTGAAATAAGCTTCAGGTTCTTTTGACTGACATTTTTGCTACAGTTGACAAAGGCCAAGTCAGAACCTTGTTGGTCCACAACTGTTAGAATTCAAAAGTTCTACATATCAACTTGTTTGCTTGACAACCAAACAGGGGGCAAAAATAGATAAGTTGAGAATGAATACGTTAGAGATTGGGTAAAAATAGATAAGTTGAGAATGAATACGTTAGAGATTGGGTACTCCAAAATTAATAAATCATATTTCAGACATAAAAGAACAGAGAGGAAAATAATAATACCTTCAAACTTGCAAGAAAATAGTTACAGTTCTAGTAAGTAGAACTGTCACGATGATGAAGTTACCAAACAATCTTCAAACAAGATAATAGTAAAAAAATATGGCAGTGAGACACACCAGGCTTGGGAGTCTGTAGAATTTTCAGGTTTCTCATCCCTCGAAGCAATGTCAAATGGGACGTCTGCAGCAGCATCACTGGAGTAACTTGCAGAAGCTGATGTATGTAAATCCCTTAAGCACTGCCTAGCAAATAGATGAGAATCTCTAGTCCTCTGAAATATTTTGGAACTAGCTATATGAGTTAAAGGTACATCCTGATTCCTCAAACTGATAACTGCTTTCTGGCAACTGTGACGATCCCTAACACCTAAGAAAACACCAACAGGCTTCACAACACCCAGGACATTGCTGCAACCTGTGACCAAATTGTCCTTAAAAACACCACCTGAAGCACTAGGAGACCCCGAGGCAGTCATTGGTTTCCTCTGAACAGAATAACACAGAGAAGATGCAATTGGGTTTTCCAGGTACTTATTTATCCGAAAAGTACAATAAGCAGCAGCAGCCACGGACGCCAGTAAACTACTTCTCCAACTCAAAATTCGATCTTCGAACAATAAATGAGCAATAGAATTAACCCTTTCAAAGACAACTCTCCTCAAAGGAGAACCAAAAGCCGTATTCAGCTTCGATAGAGAAGAAAATTGCATCTTAATCCCTTAAATTCAAAACAGTGGCTTAAATTATTGTAGCTAAGAAACTCAGAAGCAAAACCTACCAATGCTACAAGATCTGATGACTAGAAAAATACCCACAAAATTCCTTATGTATGGTTCCACTCGTGCTGCTAAATCCACCACCTAACAATCGCCACAGATTTATCACTAATAGTATTTACAGATATCGCAAGATTGAAAATGAACAAATCAATTGCCGTAACTAACTGATGTTGAGCTGGCCGCGTTGTGACTAACTGAATCAGGATTGACCTTGATAGATATAGTTCACAGAATATCACAACGCAGGACACCTGGAATTCGAAAAAGCAAATGAGCTCACAAAGTGCGCAAACTTCGACCCAAATCCACAACATAATGCCAGTACATGCAAAAAAAGGAAAATTAGAGCTAGAAAATCACACTAGAACATCCAAATTAAATCTTGACCATCTCAGTTGACATCGAAAGCATGAAATTCAACGTAATCCAACCCTAATCGAATAGATAGGTCTCCGGCCATTAGCAACGAAATGCGAGAGAAATTGAGAGAGAGAGCTTACCTAATGAAGAGAAGTCCCAGCTGTGAAAGAGGAACGAATTTTTCCGACAACCGTCGTCGGAACCCTAGATAAGTCTGGTACCGGCGCCGGCGGGGTCCCTCTCTTTTTTTCGCTCTCCTAATTTTGAAGGGCGGATTGCAAAGGTCGAAGGGTGGATTGGAATTATAGCGGATATTTTTTAGTTGTGATGCGAGAACCTTCCCCCCCCCCCCCGGACCGCTTCCCTAAACACCATCCCAATTCCCAAAAATGAATAAATAAATGCACGGCTAATAAATAACTGAACCGCTAATAAATAAACGAACCGAATAGAGCAATTGGCCAGCTTGCGTATTGGGCCATCTATGTTTTACAAGGAGATGGACTCATGGAGGTAGTTTGGACTACCCTAGTTTGCATGTCAGATTGTCATTTATGCCAACCCCTTCTATTATTAGACAAGTAGTGTAATAGTGTGATGAAAATTGATTTATTTTTTAATTAGTAGGCGTAAATGTAAATTTTATTAGAGATACAAGATAATCTTCTTTATTCTTATCCTTCATTTCCTCTAACAATCAAATCCAACAAAAACAATAAATTAAAGACACTTGAGCAGTAAGCTCGTTTGAATGTGTGTCGCCATATCATGGACTTATGCCCTTCCCCTCATTCTATCCATCATAATGTCTATTTGTTTAGTTATTTTAACAATTATTTTCTTCATCGAAAACTTTCTGATTACTCAGCTACTTACTTTCCTGTAATTGATTAGTAGTTCCACACTTAAGTATTTAAACTCTAGCATTATGAGGTTGTAATGTACTCCAACATTGTTTTGTTGGCTACTTGATTTCATTATTTTGCTCTTATATTATTATCAACATAATTTACTTTGTAAAACATCGGAATACAAATTTGCCGCATTTTAATAACACTACACTCTATAATACCCCCTCCAAAAAAGGCGAAAATTGCAACACTACAATATTGAATACAAACAAAATTAATAACTTTAAAAACAACACACTCACAAGTAGTAACATTATATTCTCTACGAGTAATTTTCAAGGAGACCACTATCTAATAGCACAATTCATTCTCGTATACATCATAAGTGGCCACTCAGGTTCGGCTCGGTCAAAGGCCAGCTTGAACTCGAGTCAAATTGAGCTCGAGCCAAGCCCAAGTCGGCTAGAAAGCATATCGAGCCAAACTTGAGTTTAGCAAAGTTTGGTTTGACTCGGTTTAGCTTAATTAGTTCATATTTTTTTATGAGTTTGTATAGAAAGTATAAAATTACCTTTAAAATCAATAAAATTTTACTTTGATCCTTATATATTGAGTTAAATATAAAAATCTAATATTTAGATTGGATTGTAACCTATTCTTTGGGAACTTTTTAATGAAAAACAAATAAAAAAATTCATGACAAAATTGTTTACACCCTAGGTATAATACAATTGGATGAATTGTTATTGAATTTATACACAATGAACCTAATTCAACTTTAATCATTAGACCAAAACTTTAATTAGTAGTAATTTTATATGTTGTGAAGTATAAAGGAAATAAGGAAGAATCAAATACTAATTAACATGAGAGTTTAAAAATGACAAAAAGCCATTATCTTGGAGAAACCTGTTAAGATAAAAGTCCAAGACTTTTAGCGCAAATTCATGAGTGGGCCATGCAGCTCCACAACAGGCCACACTGACAAAATTGATAGGATTTGTGTGTTCACAGTTTCGATGTCAAGACCTGAATTTGTCTTTTGTCTAGAACCCTAACAAACCCCTGAAGCCAAAGCATGTATCTTCCTTCTTCCCGCCACACAAGTCCTAGAATGCTCTGCAACAAGCCTTGCTAAACCCTACCATTTGTGCAGCAAAAAAAGGCTTCAGAAGTAAAGATGTCATCTTCCCTCTCTATTCGTCTTGCTCGTCACCTCTGCACCTCCTCAAGAGCAGGTCCTATTTCAATCTCCAGAGCAAAATCGAAGCTCCGATCAGAATTCGACCCAGACAAGGCCCTGCAAATCTACTCCTCCGTATCCAATCGCTACAAATCCCCTGTTTCTTCTCGCTACGCCCAGGAAATCACCATTCAACGCCTTGCTAAGTCCCACCGATTCAACGACATCGAAGCCCTCCTTGAAGCCCACAAAAATGACCCAAAAATCACCCAAGAACCCTTCCTCTGTACGCTCATCCGATCTTATGGTCGCGCGGGTATGTTTGATCATGCCCTTAAGACGTACACACAAATGGATGAACTGGGTACCCCCAGATCAACGCTTTCTTTTAATGCTCTGCTTGTTGCTTGTAATAATTCTAGGTTGTTTGATAGAGTCCCCCAACTGTTCGATGAAATGCCTGAGAGATATGGGGTTGTTCCTGATAAGGTGTCTTATGGGGCATTGATCAAGGCTTATTGTGGAATGGGTTCCCCTGAACAAGCCTTGGGATTTTTGAAGGAGATGGAGGGGAAGGGTGTTGAGGTTACTGCGGTCACTTTCACTACTATTTTAGATTCCCTGTATAAGAAAGGGAAGGGTGATGAGGCGGAACGGGTTTGGAATGAGATGGTGAAGAAGGGGTGTGCCCTTGATGTAGCTGCTTATAATGTTAGGATTTCTTATGCACATGGTGGTAATCCGGAGGATGTTAAGGGGTTGATTGAGGAAATGACCGCGGCAGGTTTGAAACCGGATACTATTAGTTATAATTATTTGTTGACTAGCTATTGTAGAAATGGGATGATGGATGAGGCTATGAAGCTTTATGAAGAGTTAGAGGCCATTGGGTTTAATCCAAAAGCGGCAACTTTTAGGACTTTGATACATTATTTGTGTAAGAAGGGGGATTATGGGACTGGTTATGATGTGTTTAAGAGGAGTGTTTTCCACCACAGGATCCCTGATTTTGCGACCTTGAAGGACTTGGTGGAAGGGCTAGTAGCAAAGAAGAAGTTGAACGACGCAAAAGGATTGATTCGGACTGTCAAGAAGAAGTTCCCACCAAATGTTCTCAATGCATGGAAGAAAGTCGAGATAGAGCTTGGTTTGGTTTCTCAAGAATCTCCACCTGATGCATCAGAAGCTGAAGAGGGTGCGGCATAGTAGCTCCCCATGAGATTTTGGGGATTACAATTGATGTAGTGAGAGTGATTGCAAATGTTTCATGTTACCTTAATTACCGATGAGATGGGGAACTGATATCTGATCAGTTATTGCAGTAATGCAGTGCTGTTGGTCCTCATTCAGAATTTCTAGTGATGAATGATAATAGCCTCTTTGGAACAGAATAGGGAATCTTGTTTGAAGCCCAATTCTTTCTTTGTTTATCCTTTTTCTTAGACACAATGGGATTTGATTTTCTGTTAAGCACTGTAAATTGATGATTTTGGGGATTGAAATTCTCTAAGTTCCTGTAAAGGAATGCTGATTTACAGTACTTATATTAGTTATATAAATCAATGTAATCACTTTACCTCAGTCTTGTTCTTATTGAGCAAGTGTTCTGTATAATGTATTCACATGAATGTTCTTTTTCCCTCAATGTCTGTCATTTCTTCTGTGTCTCTGCCTGATTCTTCAGTCTAAATTTCGTAGGAAACCGTGGTAATCTTGTACTGATGAGTTCTTTGTTCAGAATTATCCACTATAGTAGTAGTAGTGGTAGCAGTAAAAAATCTTTTCTACTGAAGTACTCAGAGTGGATGAGCGGTATCATTTTATTTGCACATCATGTTTGTACTTTGATCGATGTCTAATTCAATCAAAGAAGAAATTTGTCTCAATATTCAATAGCATTAAAAGTTTCAAAATCGTCACTAAAGTGAAGTTGCACTCTGTTCTGGGGATACCAGAGCCGTACTCATCATAGCCAAACACCATCTCCTATTCTCCTTGTAAACCTTTCCAATAAGGGAGGTGGAGGCTGTGAACAATCATCTTCTGGTGGCTGTGTGGAAGCCTGAACCTGTCATGAACTCTGGATCTTTTTTTTTTATTTTAAAAAAAGGAAAAAAGAATTGCCAGGCATGCTTGCTGAGGGCTACATCTCTTACGGATACATCTTGTGAGGTAATGCACGGAAGGGGGGAGAGGGTAAAGGAAAGGGTATCCCTTCCATGTCTCTAGTCGGATTTGAGCTCTCACTTCCTTGATGGAAGTTGAAGCAAATACCACTACAAAAGCCCTATGGTGGTAATGAACTCTTGATATATAGTGGTAGTCGTGCATCAGAGCTGCGGTGGTAATGAAGTCTCCCGTGAGAGCTCTGAATGTGGTATTTAATGAGCCACAAAGGGTAGTACAATACAATTATAATACAAGTGGGATGGCGAAATCGAACATAGACATAATACACCTAGAGTCTCACTCTTAACCATTAGGCCTAGAACTTATTGACGTGACATTTGAAGGAGTAATAATATAGCTTAGTAGTATTTGAAGTTTTATAATTATGCTTGGCAGCATTCTGTTCCCAATCGTAATGTTTGACTAAGCTAACACGAATTGGGTTCAGAGGATGAACCAAGCATACAACTGCTTTGGCACCTTCATATAGCCGTCTAGTTTTTGGCAAAGCTACATCGGGCTGAAGCTAAGCTTTGTTTAGTTGACAGGGGTTTGCTATGCTCTTTTGAAATTACCACTCTCCTTTTAGTTGTGAGTTGTGATGTACCTCATGCCAACTTCGAGGAAAATGAAGTTGGGACCATCAGTTATTGAATAGGAATAATTATTTATTGAGATACCCAGCATTTGGAGTGATGAAAATTCTAGGCATAAAAAGAAACAAAGTTGTTTTCTTGTATGAAACAAATTTAATAAATTTTTATCTCATAAAAATAAGCAAGTCCATTTCTCAATCTCAACAATCATATTTTATAAGAAAACTAAATATATTTTTATCTGATAAGAATAAATGGGTCCATCTCTCTCAATAATCATAATTTTTATTTAGATTCCGTTTGGTCCTTAGAAAATTTGATGGAAAGAAAAGTTGAAGGAAAAAAATGTGAAGGAAACAAAGTAGGGAGAAAATGAGTTTTTTTTCTCTTGTTTGGATTGAAGAAAAAATATAAGAATTTGAATGAGGAAAATTTGGTGGAAAGAAAGTAGGGAAAAAATGTGAAGGAAAAAAATGTTGGAGGAGGTTGGGAATTTTCCTCACAATTTTATGAGGAAATTAAAATTGAATCACTTGTTTCTAACAATTTTTCCACCCAACTTTCCTCCATATTTTTTTCTTTGTGATTTTCTCTAAACTAAACATAAGGAAAAAAATTAGCTTTCCTAAATTTTTTTCTTTTCTTCGAATTTTTCAATGGCCAAACGGAGCCTTAATATAATATTTAACGGTTTTAAACCAATGACAAATAGAGCTTTTTATCTCACGCGGAGAACTTCTATCCCCCCATATCGAGATACTCAAAATGACAAAATTCTGTTTGATTGCACACAATACAATAGGGATGTAATATAATGTAAATCATGTTCTCGGAAATGCAGTGGTCAATATCAAGTTTAGATAGAGTATAAATATAAATTTGGCTATGACTTGTGATAATTCTATAGAATATATTACCACTTACAACATGACATTGTCCAATTTATAAATTTTCAATCACGTAATATATGATATGTAAAGTTTTGGATTGAATTAACGACCTTTGTTTTGTCCCTCTTTCTATCTTGATTCAAGACACGTAATCGTACAGTCGTTTTCAGAATAATATAATAGCATAATACGCCTTAATTCATGAGGAAAATTGGGATTCGATTCTCCAAACTGACACGAGTGGTGTAAAAACGTCACTCATTTAAAAAAACAAAAAAGCAAAAGGAGTCCAAATGAGTGAAATGACTCCTAAGCCGTCATGTTGAACGTAATCGACTGTTTTTAGCGGATTAAACTTTTAATCCCCCTCATCTATTGCCGAAAAAGATCCGTCTTTTCTGGCTTTCTCTCTCTTCGCAGAACCCCCAGTGGCTCAAACCGCTCTGGCCGCCCGACTCCAAGAGTCATTTTAGAGAGAGAGAGAGAGAGAAGATGACGACGAGAATAGCTCCGGGAGTGGGAGCAAACCTGCTGGGCCAACACTCGGCTGAGAGAAACCAAGACGCCACCGCTTATGTCGGCAACCTCGATGCTCAGGTATTCTTTACTTTCTAGGGTTTATCTTTAGCTTTTTGCTTTAATTCAGTTCTTTATACTCTGCTAGTTTCTTTCTTGCTCAGATTTCGATTCTTTTGCCATATTGTATACCCCCCATTATGATTGGATATACAATGAGGTTGTCAAATTGTGGCTTTTCTGTCTGTGGTTGATGGAGATGAGTGGGGATGTTGGTGAAGAACTCACTCTCTTCTGAATTGATGCATGAGGCCATAGCTCCATCTTTTTTGGGGGATGAATTTTCGGGATTGTTGATCTAATCCATTGTATAAACCTTGAAAATGAAAGATACAAAGCTGGAACTTTGGCCCCAAACTGCAATGTGTGCTGTCCAACTCGATTTATTAGGTTTTTGGGTCCTGTTCGACCTACATCGTTGAAACTAGGGCTTCAGGATTCAGTGTATACACAGTGTGGGAATGGGAGAGAGCTAAATACTCTTGGTAAGAATTTTGAATTTTGCACATTGTTGGAAATAAGTTATTGTGAAATTGAGAGTTTTATGGGTGTGCTGCAGGTTTCGGAGGAATTGCTATGGGAATTGTTTGTTCAAGCTGGCCCTGTCGGTGAAGTCTCACTCCTTTTCTTTTAAATTTTGTTTTCACCTTATGTGTTAATTCCCCCCCCCCCCTTTTGTGTGACGATTGGTTTTATTTCCCTGCGCCATTTTCAGTTAATGTGTATGTGCCCAAAGATAGAGTGACAAATCTTCATCAAGGCTATGGATTTGTGGAATTCCGGAGTGAAGAAGATGCTGACTATGTACGGCCCCCTTTTTCTTTCCGCTTCTTAGCAACTGCTTCAGTAGCTTTGGACTTTTTATAGCCCCAGCAATTAGAAACTTTTTTTATAGTGACATTCCCTTATCTTCTTATTTAATGCAGGCTATTAAAGTTCTTAACATGATCAAGATCTATGGGAAACCTATACGTGTAAATAAGGTAAAACCTGCTTAATTAATGGCAGCAGTTGTTCTTGTTATATGGTATTGACCTAAGAGGCATTTTCTCAAATATTTAATAGCCTTATGTTGAGCTAAGGTAGAAAACTAGGTAATTTATATTTGTTTCTCCCACTTTTGTCATATTACAGGCTTCTCAGGACAAAAAGAGCTTGGATGTTGGAGCAAATCTTTTTATTGGTAATCTGGACCCTGTAAGTGTCAATGTCAAATCTCATTCAAGTAAAATGATTTGCTTTGTTTTGCTAGCCCATTTGGACGAGGGGAGTCATATTGTTTCTTTTGCATTCTGGCATCTTTGCCACTGCTTCTTATCCTGTTCTGCAGTGACATCATTCTGTGTTTTTCCTACAGGATGTGGATGAAAAACTTCTTTATGATACTTTCAGTGCGTTTGGAGTCATAGTTACAAACCCCAAGGTATGCATAATCTTAAGTTCGTGTTTGGTGTGTATTGTAGCTTCTGGGTTTAGGTTTGTTCTAAATAATGGTGGTGGTGATGTGCTCACTTTGGTTGGTAATTGTTTATTATAGTTATCCGTTTTGTCTCAATTTTTACTGTTGGTTAAAATGATATTTATTTTCAGTTTTTCACTCTTTGATACCTGTATATTATTGTTACTAAATTTGCCCCCCAAAAAAATTTGTGCGCATCTTCAAACATAGCTTCTCCACTACAGGGATTTAGGCTGCTTACATTTGGATTCCTTATACCTAGTTGGATAACTTCACGATAGATTTTGTTATTCTTGTTGATAAACTCTCGTTGGATTTTGTGTTCAGCCTGAGTTTTACTCTTAAATTTAAACTGTAAGAAAGAAGAGTATAAACAACCCATGTATGTTTCTTTTCTTGAAGGTGATAGACTGTGTACATGGTACGCCTTGAACCTTCAAGGCTTTGCTTGGCAGACGAGTTGACATTGTTGTTGTTTTCGATTTATTCTTTGGTGTTGTTTTAGGGAAGACGGCAGTCGTCACATTACACTTCCTAAGCTGTTTCTTTTACAACAACCTATCATGCTTTTGCTAGATTGCCTCACATGACTCCAATATTGTGGCATATGAAGGTTTTGAGCAGGCTCTTTGAATCCGAGACGTGCTGTGCCATTATGTGAAAATCTGGAATGGCATAGACTATCTTCCTATTTCACAACAAAGTGAATATAGTTTAGTGAGATATGTGATTTGATCTACCAAAATCATTAGCAAGCTCCTTCCTCCCTTTTTTTTGGGTGGTTTTTTTGGGAGGGGGGGGGGTTATCATCCCTTTTAGGGCAAGGGGTAATTTGAGAGGAGAAGGATCACACTACCATTCCCTTCCTCTTTGGAGAAATATACTTGAAATTTTATATAGCCAAACTAGAAATTAATCAAAGGTCTAACCATGTTGGAGGTTTTGCATGTTGAACATGGGGATGGCAGTGGGTTAGATCTCAGCCACTTCATAATCCAGCTCGAGTGGACTTGGATGTTGACCATTTCTTTAGGAATTCAATTGGATTCATTATCTGGGGCACACAAGGTTTTTTTTTTCTTTTTTTAATTTTGTATTTTCAGATTTCAATTCAAATAGATGGATTAGCATCAAGTATGATTATATATTTATATCTATCATCTTCTTGCTTTAACCTTCGACATGTTTCTGCCTAGGGTGAAATCTTTAAATCTATAATCTTACAAGTGTACTGTTATCAAAATGATCAACAACAAAGGTAAATGCGAACTATTTACTGAGTTTGGCAGTCGCGTTGTAAAATTTATCAAAAATTTTAAAAAATTGAACAATCAAGCTGTTTGGATATGGGTTTGGTAAAGGTTGTAATGTGAACCTTATCTGATTAAAGGATGAGCTTCTCTCAATTTATTTGTCACTCAATTTTTTTAATAACTCAAAAGAGATGATACTTGCAACAAGAGTTATATACTCATATGTAGGTACATTCCCTTGTCAAGCATGACCTTGCAGAGTGGACTGAAGAGTCCTTGTGGCTTCTTCTTATGTTCAATGAAGTTAAGAAGTGGCTCTGTTTATGTCAAATCAGTCAAATCAAGCAATTTGGCTTTTTGCAAAGGTCAAAGCAATGGCCTTAGATCTGTTTTAAGGCATGTATTTTTTATTCTTGTTGGTTCTCTTGTGCAGATTATGAGAGATCCTGAGACAGGAAATTCTCGTGGCTTTGGATTTGTTAGCTATGATTCATTTGAGGCATCTGATGCAGCCATTGAGGTTTGTATTTTGTGTCATGCTTGCCCCCCCACCCCCCCCCCCCCCCCCAAAAAAAAGAGAGGAAAATTAGGGTCAAATTGTATGCTGTGAGAGAGCTATTCCTTTATTTTTAGTTAGTATACCGCTGTTGGGAAAATCATGGCGAAGACTTTGAAAGTCTTTCCCATTATTTGCATTGCAAATATGCTTAGACAATGAGCTCATACCCATCTCAAGATGTACATGGACTTTTCAGAAATACTAAGAGATGAAAAACCTTAGGGTGAGTAACAACAGATATTTGGAACCATCACTTGGACACTATCCATAATAGAAAATAAGATTGTTCTTCCAAGGAGTTTGTGATCTATTCGTCTCTAATATTGTGTTGCATTTCATTGTACTTATACCTAGTGTAGAGAAGCTTGTATATTTTCCATTATCTCATATTAATGATATATAAGCACTATTAGTTTTTAATTTTTTCTTGGCCATATCCTACCTAGGATATGGGAGGAGAGGTAAGGAGGCTCACTTTTCTTCTGCCGTGCGCCCAGGGTGGGGGGTGGGGGGAGTTCTCGAACCATCTCAAGTGGAATTTGAAACCTAGCCTTTCCACCACTCGTCCGTGTGGATATCCACATTAATATTTTTCTCCTTTTTTTGTTCGTTTTTTTGGGGGGGGGGGGGTTGCTACAGCAAGCCATCTCCTGGGCTTGGGAGTGTAAGGATCCCATAGCAATGTCGTTTAGGGGGCAAACCTTGCAATGGCTGGGATATGGATCACCAGGTTTGCAGTATCTACCAGTTATCCAAGTTGCTTTCCTTGGGTTTTCCTACTGATGTTTATGCCTACTATAGTCTCTTTTCTATGTATAATTTCATATTTTCATATGTTTTGCTCTCATGATGAAATTGATGCAACTTAACACATGGTGTCTTTGTACTGTGCCTTATATGTGAACGAGACTGCAAGGCTATCAGCTTAGCTTTAGATTGATGTCTTCTTTGGGTGTTGCAGGCAATGAATGGCCAATACCTCTGTAATCGTCAAATTACAGTTTCTTACGCATACAAGAAAGATACCAAAGGAGAGAGACATGGTACTCCTGCAGGTCAGCTTCTTGACAAAATGATTTGTTACTAATTTCTCATGCAACAAATTTCTCTGGTAACTTGTCTGTAGCTCTCGACTGGGAGCCAAGCTGATAGGAACACCGAAACGGCTTTCGCTTCCCACTCATATTCTCACCTTGCGAGACCCCTGCCCCCTTCTCAGAAGAAATAAAATTAAATAAACAAATGGTCCATCAATTTGTCATGAAAAACATAGCTTGCTAATAGAAGTTGATTGTGCTTTAATGTGCAGAGAGGGTTTTGGCTGCGAGCAATCCAAATGCCCAGAAGCACAGGCCTCACACCCTGTTTGCCAGTGGTCCACCAACCCTTCCTCAGGCAAATGGCACTGTGGCTACTCCTGCCCCTCCACGGCCCCTTGCAAATGGCGCTGTTCCACCAAGCTCAATGCCACCTTTCCGCCCACCTCCACCCCCACAACTTGGGTCCTTTCCACCTCCACCCATGCAAATGGCTGGGCCACCATCTTGGCCCAATCAACCACCTCAACCAGGTCAAACGGCACCACCCTCAATGCCACCACCACCGCCCCAGTTCAGACCATTGCATCCAAATATGATGCCTCCTCCTCCGCCTCAGGCAGTTCCAGGTCTTGGGAGGCCTCCGCCGCCAATGGCAATGGGCGGTCCACCTGTTTGGAGGCCTCCGCCTCCACCCCAGCAGTTTGGTGGCAGACCTCCTATGCAGCAACAGTATTCAATGCCTCCACCGCCACCTCCAGCTGGAAGCTAAAATGTTGGGAGTGATTGTTTAAAAACTGAGTGGTTACCTTGCTGTTAGCGTTCTTGTTGTAAAATCTTGCCTTTAGAGAATGAATTGGATAGACGGTAGGCTTCCTATGGACCTGGAATGTTGATTACAGGTGCTAAAATGTCCGAATGCTGAAGGGGAACGACCTTATCTGAGTAATTTCATCTTAAATCTGCTAACTGCTAGTTAAGTAAATCTACCCTAGCGTGGTGAGACATTGGGGTCTATGATGAATGAGACTCCCTGTCCTTTTTGATTTGAGATATGCTGCGCTGACCTTCCTAAAACAAAAATGAATAAAAGAGTGGATGAGTACCAAATACTTGACAAAATTTGAGTCGTCTACTTCTAAAATATCAAAACATGTCTTCAAGTTAATGATGTGCTCTCGTATGTTTATGTTCATCATTTGCTTCTATGTAAGTGACCATTTTTGTTTTTGCTTTCTGAAAAGTCAGATGTTATATTCCTTATACATTGTCATTGCTAAGATTACTTTAGAACAGCTATAAAATAGGATTCATATAGCTTATGAGTATGTTATCTCAATGTATGCCGATGATAACAAAATTGAGATGTAATTTCATTGTTATCTCAATTAATGAAATTTTATTTAGTTTTTTAGGATAGAACAAAGAACGAAACTGGTGGACCTATTAATTCAAAAAGGTTAATGCAAGTAAGACTCCGTTTGAATCTTGAAAAATTTGATTGAAAGAAACTTTTTTTGGGAAAGTTACTTTCTTTTCTTGTGTTTGGTTTAGAGAAAATCACAAAGAAAAAAACATGGAGAAAAGTTAGGTGGAAAGTTTGCTAGAAACAAGTGATAAAATTTTCCTCATAAAATTATGAGGAAAGTTTGAGGAAAATTTTCAACCTCCTCCAATCTTACATTGCTTAGATGACAACAATATAATTTAAGTAGTTTATCAACATTCAAATTTCTCATTCAAATTCTTGTTATTTTTCCGCAATCGAAACAAGAGAAAAAAAACTCATTTTCTCCCTACTTTTTTATCATTCATATTTTTTTCCTCCAATTTTTTTTTCCATCAAATTTTCTAAAGACCAAACAGAGCTTGAGAGTAATGCAAATTTTCTTACTGTTCATCAACATATCCCAAAAAGGACTGTAGAGCTGTTAGAGTTTAATTAAAACTCAGCAAGAATTTTAGAGTAACGAAAATTTTCTTACTCTTCCTTTGTACCTTTGTGATTTCTGCAGATTTCTAAACATCTTGCTTGTAAATAAAAACTTGTAATTTTTATTTTTCTAGTGATTTGATTTTAGATACCGGAGTAATGCGTGGAGCCATGATTTTCGTCAAGGAGGACCTCAAAATCAACGACACCCTAGTAGAGGCTTAGCCGTTATCCTCAACTTTTGTTCACTCAGTGGCTCTCTAAGTGCTGGTAGGACTTCCGACTACATAGGCCGTCGCTACACTATTGTCTTGGCGTCCATCCTTTTCTTCATGGGCTCCAACCTTATGGGCTATGACCCCAACTACGCGGTTTTGGTGATCGGACGGTGTGTTGTTGGAGTCGGAGTTGGGTTTGCCCTTATGATCGCTCTTGTCTATACGACTGAAATCTCTTCATCTGCTCATAGAGGAAAACTGTCATCTTTACCTGAGTTCTGCACTAGTCTTGGGATCTTGTTAGGTTATGTCTCGAATTACTTGTTTGGTAGGTTGAGTATGAGGTCAGGTTAGAGGTTGATGCTTGGTGTAGCAGCTATACTTTCCCCGGTTTTGGCCGTTGGGGTCCTCAAGATGCCTGAATCTCCTAGGTGGCTTGTCATGAAAGGCCGCTTGGGAGATGCCTCGGAGGTCCTCCTCTTGGTGTCAAACTCTAAGCAGGAAGCCGAGACTAGGTTTCATGGCATAAAGTTGGCTGCTGGTATAACCGTATAATCAATGAGAAGCAATCTGCAGACACTTTCACAATTTCTGATAACCCTCAAACTCTAAGCATGAAGTCTCGGAGCTCCTCATCAAGCCACCCCAGCCACATGTATCTCTGTAGTTTACAAGTTGCTAAGGTTGAAGGTTTAAAACTTTACAAAATTAGGGTTTTCTAGTCTGCAAAAATAGATGCTTGGGCCCATTAATACATAGCATTGTGGACTATCATATTCGTACAATCATACTATAGTTTTACTCAAAAATTGAAAAAGTCATCCAAAAATTAATTAATGTGCATATGTTTTGGCCAATTCACATGCCAGAAGAATTGAAGGACAAAGACAAATTATTCATACAAAATCTTGACATTCTCTCCATTAATCTATTTATGAAAAAGATGACTTAGGGCATGTTTGGCAACAACGTTTTGGGTAGCGTTGGGCGTTTTGACTTAATCAATACACTCATTAGGTAATTTTTAGTGTTCGGCAACATAGTGTTTTGACTAGCATTACAAGTAGCGTTTAACATTTTAAGCAGCGTTTCTGAAAAAATATAGTATTAACGTTTTGCATTCAAAAGTAGCGTTTCATATTTTTTTGCCAAAAAATATCCTTTGAAAATTTTATCTTTGGAAATAATCTATATCCTTTTATGTCAATTTACATTAATCAGCTGAACTAACAGCTAAATTTACCTAACACATTTATTTCAATTGCTCATCCAAATAGTTATCCACTAACAGCTAAATTAGAAACACGATCCGCTACCTAAACAACTATCCGCTACCTGATCCGCTATCTGCTACTTAAACCGCTAATTTTGCCAAAAAGAACCTTAACGAATGCCTATTTATGCATAGTGACTCTCTCTCTCTCTCTCTCTCACTATCCTCCAGCCCGTGGGCGGCAAAGGTTGTTATTGCCGGCCGTGCAATGGTGGGAAAGTAAACTAAAGGTTTTTTTTTTATGTCGGATGACATGATTTTCATTGATCAAATTGCATTAATCAATTTTAATTATTTGAGGTGAGTTGCTGACCAATTATGTACGGAGAAAATTGCCCAACTGAAATTCTGACCATAAAACATCTACAATCAAGGAGAGCCTTACACTGGTTGACTTTCTAAACACATTTCAATCTTTTTCTCGCAAATCTACCCTCCCATCTACACACATTTCTTACAGCAAATTCAATCAAAATCAAAATCAAAATTGGGACTTTTTTTCTTCCCTCTAATTCTCCCTTAATTGCTTCTGTTTTAGCCAAAAAACAACAATCAAAAGAACAGCACTTCAAATTCCTCTTAACTGGTCCTCTGTTCTTAGCCATCTCTACATAGATATATATTCAAACCCCATTGATCAAGCAAAAAAGAGAATCAAAGCCCACATTTTGTTGGGTGTATTTCTGAATGAGGAAACTGTGCCCGAACACAGACAGGGAAGATGCATTGGAGACGATCTTGGAGGTGCCGATCCCAGAAGAGCTGTTCAACAGCTTGGGGACCAATATTAACCTGCGCTGCGAGAACTTGCACGCATGGATGAAAGGCCAGACCTCTGATAAATGGTCTGCTCCTGTCGTCTTGGGTCGTATCAACGAGCTTCGATTCCTCCTCTACCATGTTGGCTCGCCCCTCATCCCTCTTCAGGTCCATATTGACAAGATCAGCCATCCTGTTAAAGATAGTACCATTGTAAGTTTCGTCACCATTCATTGCCCTTTTGGTTTGCTTCTTTGTCGATGCTACATTGCAATATGTTCGGACTGAACCCGCTCTGATACCACTTGTTGGGACCGGAAGGGTAGTAGAATATTTGGCCAAATACATATACGCATCAACAGAAAGAGCACAACAAAGTTTGACATGGGAAACTCCTCCACATTGAGGGAAAAACCACAACCCGACAACGCTCGTACTCTGTACAAGAAAAATCATAGGAGCTAGGTTTTAACGTGGAATATATTTTATCATGTCTAATCAGTGCTTATCTTGAGATTAGATCCAAAAGTCATAGGAGGTAGCTTTTATGTCAGCATGGCCCTGATTATGATTGTAATTTGTAATTGCAATTGACAACTCTGCATTAGCTTTCGGTATTGCTGCTATTCTGTCTCATACATTTTGTGATCTTTGTAGTTATCATTGTAATGTGTGTTGTATACTCTAGTTTGGGGTTGTGAAGGGCCTAATCTAGACTGCAAATTTGTAACTTCATACACCTGAGGGAATTTCTGGGTCTTGCAACTTCTTAGATCTCATTATTCCTGAATGTAATGCTTTCTGTTTCGGGTGCAGCAAGCTTCTACAGCAAAGTACATCGTGCAACAGTACATAGCAGCAACAGGTGGGCAACAAGCCATAAGCTCGATACAGAGTATGTGTGTGATCGGGGAGGCCAAAATTGGTGCAACCGCGTTCCATTTGGGTGATCAGACCGTCAAGGGGAAAGCCAACGAGGAAGTAGGAGGGTTCGTGCTATGGCAAAAGAATCCAAACTTGTGGTGCTTGGAGTTTCTAGTGTCTGGTTGCAAGGTTTTCTCCGGAAGCAATGGCCAGCTTTCTTGGAGGCAAGCTTCAAATCCACCTTCTTTGACCACTGGCCCTCCGAGACCCCTCCGACGCTTTCTACAGGTTTGTCAGTTTCCTCAATCCTCCATCATTTCTTTTGACTTATATGAGACAGTCTCACGAGTCCGGAACATAAGATCATCAGGGTAGAGTTACTGCAAATCCAGTAGTCCCCGGAGGCTTAGCTGGATATATAGAGACGGAGTGTATTCAAATTTTCTGATTCTTCCCCTAATTTGCCTTTGATGTTTGTGATCCTATTAGGGATTGGACCCAAAGGGCACAGCAAACTTGTTCATAGACGCGGTATGCATAGGGGAGAAGGTGATCAACAACGAGGATTGCTTCATTCTAAAACTCGAAACAAGCCAAGCAACTCTAGATGCACAAAGTGGACCTAAATATGAGATCATTCACCACACTCTATGGGGCTACTTCAGCCAAAGGTCTGGGCTGCTCCTCCAGTTTGAGGACTCGCGGATGCTCCGAATGAAGAGCAACGTGGATAATGATGATGGAGACGGCGTTTTTTGGGAGACAAGTGCAGAGTCTGTGATTCAAGATTATAGGTATGTGGATGGGATTAACATAGCACACAGTGGGAAAACCTCTGTTAGAGTTTTTAGGTATGGTGAGCAATCAGCTAATCACCAAAGGGAGATTGAAGAAACTTGGAAAATTGATGAAGTTGGTTTCAATATTTGGGGTTTGGACCAGAATTATTTCATGCCTCCAAAAGACAAATAGTTAAACAAATGAAAATTTTTACCTTTTTTTTTTATATTGTTGGTTCTATAAGAGGATGTGTATGATTTTGCTCATGAAAACTGTAAATAGTGCTCCATTTGCAAGTGGAAGTGAGGTTACTCCCCAGTTTTGATTACATGGAGAAATCATCTATATTATAGGATTAACTTCATTAGTAATTTCTTGTGAATTTGTTAGATTATTTGAACTTTTATAAACTTTTTAGCTGATTGCTAACATTTTCCATAAATGAAAATTTTCCAATGGGTTTACCAAGAGTTTTGCGCCGTTTTTCAGAATCTATAAATCCATACTATTAAATTTATGTTACTTATAACAAATGGATTTATTGTTGGTCTTGCGTTATTTTAATAATCTACTTTAGGAATCGAAGCAAGTAACAAAAAAAATAAAAAACATGCATAATCAAACACCAACATACAAGTTATTACATGAATAGTGATACAAGAACTAACATATTTTCCATTCTCTATAGGAAGTAACTTTTTGATCCATGTCTCACGTAAATTTTGTTACAATTAGCCGCCCAAATCTTAAATTTTTGTTTTTCATTGAAGTTTGAATTTGTTTTCTCAAAAAGACTATAAAATTTGAAATTTTAGTTCATGTACACACACAACCAATAAAGTTTTATGTCATTTTATTGCAATATAGAAGAATCTGATAATTGTTGAACTAATGTATTGTGAACTTAACTATCATTTTATTTAGTATTTAATGGCTAAAAAGAGATCAAATTCAACAGTCATACTACTGTGGTAACAACGACCACCACTATGGGCCAGGGGCCATGTTAGTGCAATTGCAGCTAAAGTCCACCAACAAATTCAAGTGGCCCACTTTAACAAAAAAACAAAAGTAAATCAAGTGACCAATCAAGCTGAAATTCCCAATCGTATTTTATATTTTGAAATTTTATTATGTCAGGTCAATAAAAGTTTTAATTTTTTAAAATTCATATTTCTTCACATCTTTAACCCATAAAATTTCAACTTAATTTACTCAATAAAATATTTATAATGAATCCACCTATTAACATAAATTTTTTTTAATAACCTAAATAATATTTTTAAGAATTAAAAAAAAAAATCACACAATGACAAACAAAGGAGCAATGTGGGGAATGCATTGTTGGAGCACCAGCAGCCACACGAAACACGAATGACACGGTGGGACCCAATCCAACATGCGTGGCAATTTTTTGCTTCTAGCCAACACGACATGCGAGGCACATGCATGGCACCACGCCAGTCCGTGCCTTCTCGTGGGGCACTTTTACTATTTTTTTAATATATTTTTTTGGTTTCTTTTTCTTTTTGAGTTTGTTAATAATTTTTATATGATTTAAAAAATAGATAGTGTGCTATAATGTAGGTCTATGATAAATATTTTTATTAGATAATTAAAATTGGAGTTCCATTGATTGGAGAAGTGATAAAATATAAATTCTCAAAAATTAGAATTTTTACTGATGTGGAAAAGTAGAGTTCCAAAATTCGAAACTCATACAGAGAATGCTCTTATTCTTCCCCGCGATGTGGTTGCCAGGGGAATGAATAAGCAGGGGTCCACCCGGTGAAATGCGAGTTCCCAGGGTGTAGGTCCTCTAAATACCACATGAATTCACTGTGTGAAGTGGATTGAGGTAGCATGACAACAACCACAACCTTTAAGAACGTCACTCCGTAGTTTGAGTTGCCATATAATAGTTTTTCCATTAATCAAAGTTAAATATTCCTAAAAATTATATAAGTACATATATGAAAGATCTACCAGTTAAGTTTAAAAGGAGCTTTCAATTTAGAAGCTCCATTAACTAAATTAGCCGACATTTTCTAATTATGTTAGTAACAATACAATAGATAATAAATTTAAAAATTCAACTCTATTATTATTATTTACTGGAAAGGATTGAGTTTGATCTTTTTATTATTATCATGTAGATGGCCTAATTGAAAGAAGTTTTATTGTATTATTTTCATAGAAACACTTCAACAGTATTAATATACAATAAATTTTTTTGTTCATTACATGTTCTATAATTTGGCTAGGTCAATTTTGTAACCTCTCATGTTACTCCATATATGACACAATTTAATAGATCTATATGAAAATGAAAATTGTAGATTGTTTACTTACAAATAGATTAATTGTTAGATTTCATCATCATATATAATTTCGAAAGATGATAATAGTAAAAATTTGGGTTCTAACTATTTATTTTTATATTTAGATTCTTACATACTCTTTTTTTGTGTTTGTGTGTGTGTGTGTGTGAAAGAGGACTAGATGAGCTTAGAAAAGATTATTATTCATTACGAACATATCCCTTTACTTAGAATTTTTTTTTAAAAAGTGAAAAAAATGATTAAAGATTTTCTCTCACTTAATCTTAATCTTAATTTTTTTTATTTTCATAAAAAAAATGTTAATCTTATATGTTTAAGCTCAAAAGAACAGTCTAGCCCATGTTATGGGCAATTAGACCAGTGCACCAGGGAAAGGGAACAACAAATCCATCCCCCATTTCCACATCTCAGAAACTCTCATTCTTCTCAGAAAGGTAGATCGGTTTCCCCCTGCTTTCCTTTCAGATTCAGTACTCTCACATCTAAGTACCTCCATTACTGAGGAAGAAAAAGCTCTCATCTTTTCCAACACGCATCAATAAAAACCCAGCAAAAAATTCCCAAATCCAAAACAATAACTGCCCGTTCTGCCAAATCAGTCCTAAGATGAAGGATGATGATTCTCTCCCTGTGACAACGTCGAGCACAGCCTCATCAGCAACATCAGCAGCCAAGAAAGAGTCCTCAGATGCCACTTTATTCGGTAAAGGCCGCTACAAGTTCTGGGCATTGGCTGCAATTTCACTCCTTGCCTTCTGGTCCATGTTCACCGGCACCGTCACCCTCCGGTGGTCCGCCGGCAACCTCAACCATCTTTCCGACGATCTCGATACCCCCCTCCGGGATGATCTCGATGTTCTGGTCTGTTCCGTTCTCTCTCTCCTGGATTTCTGAATGTGGGTTTGTGTTACCTTCATTTTGTGAATATGGGTGTGTTAATTTCATCCTATGAATGTGGGTTTGTGTCAATTTCATTCTATGAACATGGGTTTGTGTTAATTTTGAATTTATGAATGTGGGTTTGTGTTGATTTCTATGTTTGGGTTTCAGGAGATGGAGGAGAGGGAAAAGGTTGTAAAGTATATGTGGGATGTGTACACCAACAGTCGTCGGATCAGGTTGCCCAGATTCTGGCAGCAGGCATTCGAGGCTGCCTATGAGGATATGATTAGTGATGTGCCTGGGGTTCGTGAGGCTGCCATTACAGAGATTGCCAAAATGTCTGCCAATTCTATCCATCTTGATCCGCCTCCTATCCAATTAACGGTGAGTACTTATTGCTGTTTTGGTTTTATCTACCTATTATTTGATCTGAATCGGTTTTGTGTGGTCTTGGGCTTTCCTTGATGAATGGCAAATAGGATATTCAATCTTTGTTTTTGGGTATCACTGAATAAAGAGGTTGCTGTAGTTTGAAACATATGCTTGCTTGTGATTGGGTCTGTCTGGGTGAAGCATAAGCTCAGATGGTGGTAGGATTATGTAATTTGTAATTTGTTTGCGAACTCTTATAGGGTACTTTATTTGGGTTTTAGCTGGTGCATACTGCATAAGCAAGCATATGTCAGATGATACAGCAGTGACATCACCCCATGGGTCTCAAGAATTATGCTAGAAATCTGTGGGATGAGCTGAATATGTAAGATCGTTTTTTTACTAGGCAAAAGAGACCCCCCCCCCAAAAAAAAAAAAAAAAACAAGGGGTGGGTGGATATTGGAAATCCTGTAGACTAGCACTATTATCAAACTCTCTTTCCACATAGGAATTGTAAAAGGGACATGGTAGAAGGAGAAAGTATTGGTGGTGGCATCTTATTGCCGATCCAATTATCCTTAAAAATGTGAAAATGCCAAATATCAATTCTTTGCGGTTTGGGGAATGCTTAGTGGAATTCAGCTTCTAGTTCTATGCCTCCAAATAGATCTTGTAGATAGTTTTACTTCTAAATCATATTGGTAAGAGGTTATTTCCATTGACCCTATTATTTGAAAATTGTTGGTTGCCTCATTGCTCTGTTTAAAGTAGAAAGCAGATTTCACTTTAATAGACCCTAATCTAAAGTGAAAAGAGTTTATGAAGACTGTGAAGTTTACTTGGATGTCTTATGTTTGGGCTTTAGCCGCCCCCACCCCCTTCTATTTTTTATCTTTTGTTTTTTTTTGGGGGGGGGGGGGGTTAGGGGCTTGTTGTTGAGACTTATGCAATGTGAGGCTTCAGAAGCTGTAGTTTGCTTAGGCTGGTTTATAAGGGGTGGGGCGTTGGTACTTGAAGGAGTGATCTTGCAGCTGAAAATCTCCAATCTACTTATCAGCGATCATTATAAATTTATAATTGGTCTTAATTCTTAACTTTTGAATTATTACTTCACTCTTTAAATAAGCTTCCACAATGTGCCTCTACAAGGGGCTGTGTCTAATTCATTCTCTTTCTTTATCTCCACTTTATTATCTGACTCCAATTGAGCCTTAATGCCATTGTGGTGAAGTGGATCTCACAAAAATTTCTCTTTCAGAAGGTGCTGTATTTGAATCCATCATAACTTTATTAACTTCCCTTTTTGGGTTATTTTTTCTGTTTGTGTTTGCTTTGAATAAAAAGGCTTCTTCATAGCAACTAGGGACACTACGATGCCTGGTGTGTGTCCGCTTTGGTCATAGAGAGGAGTACCATTTCTTGGTCGATACTTTTTCTGATAAATAAGGTTCTTTCGCCCCTCTGTTAAATGCATTTGCTTAGATTTAGGCATATTGGGGTGCGGGGTCGTTAAATTTGAAAAGCCGAGTCATTTAATTTTTCCATGTTGACTTGACAAGCAAATACTTCCAATAATGGCGGTTTTTTATGTTGGAATTTGTTATTCTGTGAAGAGTCTCCTGACTTCTTGCTTAAAGCAAAGAACCAAGTCTGGTTTGATGTGCATTACTTTTTCTACCAAGGATATGTGGAAATGCGTATGTAAAAATATTTTGTTGGCTTATCCATGGTCCTTTTCAATTGGCTTGAGGCATCATTTCATCTATCATAACTCATTCAGTGGAGTGATTATGATTGTTGATAACAATTAGCATATATGCTCAAAATGAAGGTAAAGTGATATGAGAAAATCAGCTCTTTAAATTTCATTAGTTTCTAGAGGCTAGAGGAGCCGAGCCTGTCATGCAGTATATGCAAATGTTCAGTAACAGACTATGAAGCTGTCTCAGTCTTCCAGCCCATCTGCCTCCTCATTTCATCTCTACTTTACTGACGGTTGGATGGATTGCTTTCTGCTTCTGAGACTTTAGATCCCATAGACGTGCTAGGAGGCCACGTGTTTTCTGACTGGTGTACTAGTTCTAAGTGGCTTGTGGATTCTGCCCCCCCCCCCCCCCCACACTTTCATGGAAGATCTCGAGTGTTAACCATTATTCCAATTTTCAACTTGTGCGAGCAAACCAATCCAAACAAATCTTGCCAATCACGGCATATGGGAAGTCAGATGTATGCCATCTTGGCCTTTCTATACAACTGTAGAGTTTTTTTCTGAGAGACCCTGGTTTGAAAGGTATTGATAGCCTACTATTCCATAAGGAAAGCGGGGATATTTTACTTTAGTCTACTATAATCCAAAGGTGGGAAAAAGTGGCTAATGGAGATTTTTAACTGCCTGGAAAGTGAACAGTCATCTGAGTTGGTGGGAATGGATCAAATATTTAAACCTTTTCTGCTGCATCAAGAATATGTAGTATATGTTTAAACATGTCAGAACTATGATCTTTGGTTAGGGGGAATTTATCTGTTTAGTCGATCTAATATTTTACTTCCCTATAGGAAACTTCATTTAATATGTTTGGTGCCAACAGTTTACAGTATTTGTATCATTGTTTAGGTCTGCACATTATCAAAATGGGGCTTTGAAAAATTTCCTTTCCATGCATTTGACAGGTGTATTCTGGGTAAATAAGACATTTCTAATAGACCTTACAGTACGAGAGTGTAGACGTGACACTTGAGATAATACTACGGAGTATGGTTAAGTTGATCATAGATCCTTGGCATTTTTCGTAGGTGTAACTTCTTTTTGGTGCAAACCTATTAGTTTCTTTTCCCATTGATAATGGAAAATTGGCTGATTATGTAAAGAGAAGAATTGCATCTGCATCATTGCCAAAGTCTTTTATGCATTGAAAACTTGGGAGTTGGGAGCTATCTTGAAACAATTTAGTGATATGGCTTATACTTTGCCTAAACCTCATTTTGTTGCCCAATAGCATCGTGTACTTTTCTTATGGTATATTGCTGTTGTAATCAGGAAATCTCCATGTATTGCCTGCCAATGCCATTCATGGCATTCTGAATCTGTAGCTTGATCGATCAATCTGATTTTCTTGAGAGTTTTCCTTCCCTTTTTGTAATCCACCCCTCCCTCTTCCTGATTCGATTCAAGAATATTGTTGCTCATGGATTTTTCTTATTTTTTAAATTATTTTTTTGTCCGACAGGGTGCTCGAGAGTTGAGTCTTAAGCATGCAGAAATTAGGAAGACAGTAAGCGCAGCCGAGAATCATTGATAAATGGATGCGGAGCTGAACACATGAGATTGCAACTAGTCACCCAGTTGCCTGATCTGCAAGGAGGTTGTGCAATGTTGAATTTTATAGTCAGAAGACCATGTTTACCACAGGGATTGGATTGTGTACCTAATCACAATGATTTGAGGTCACTTCCGCCTTATGTAGATTCAAATGAAAATGAAAAGTTTTGTTTCTTTATAAATTCATCATGATAACGATCTTTCTACTTAGATGTTGAAATACAAGTCTTGGGCAGGCAACAGCATATCATCAGTTTCATTTCTAGACGCTGTGAGTTATAAGCTGTCAAGATGTAACACTGTGTGTTGTCATTGTGGTAAAATTTTCACTAGAATTCTCACATCTGTTATCCGTACCCACATTGTAATAGATACCTATCTTTCAATCTTGGCCTTTTGTTCTTGTATTTTCATCTGTAAAATGCACATCATTCCCCCATTTCATTGAATTACAATACTTCGTCTATTGTCGTTGTGAAATTATAAATTTCTTAAAACATGCAATTTTAATTAATTTTTTCATGTCACTTTCTAAAAGCAGCTATCATATCATATGGTGTTGATATAATTCAAATTTATTCTTCGAAATGTATTTTTATAATGTCATATCAATTCATAAAATTTATTTCTTTTTAGGAATCTGGATTGAATGAAGTTCCAAGACTATCATATTTTCGAATAATTATAGTATTTGGGCAGCCCGATACACAAGCATCTCGCATTCACTCATGGTCTGAGGAAGGGCCGCACCCCAATGGGTGAATTGTAGCCAACCTAATCTGACTTTGTTAGTGACTGATTTCACGGCTCGAACCCGTTATCTTTTGGTCACACGGAGACAACATTACCGTTGCTCCAAGACTCCCCTTTATTTCGAATAATTATAGTATTTGTTACTTAAAAATGACCATTTTGTCTATTTACATTCTAAAGAACTAAACACATTGGATTATTTGGATACAATGATGCAACAACTTCCAGCAAATCTTGCTTTCACGAGTCCCGGGAGATGTAGAGGTAGGCTTTATCCCAATGTATATGATTAGAAACAATGATATATCTATGATATTCATGCATTTGACATTAAAGGATCAAACCTAATTTTTGTTGTCTTTTGACTTTATTATGACTTATGAGCGTCGCAATTATCCAAAGCTACTCGGGATGTTTTTTTACTTCGGAGGACTTTGCTAAATGCTAGCTTGTCAAGCTGGACCAACACAGTCACTTTTTCCGACGCTTTTCATCCAAAAATGAAGTGCCCGTACTGCTCGGCGGGGCCGTCGCAGGGGCGGTGCACCACCACAGCCGCCGGCCGGAGCATAACGGAGTGCACCTCATGCGGCCGAGTCATCGAAGAAAGACAAACACAAACCCACCACATGTTCCACCTCCGAGCCCAAGACTCGCCGCTGTTGCTCTCCACCTCCGACCTTCCGCCGCCGCCTCCACCGACGTCGGCGGATCCCGACGACCCCTTTGAGCACACCGGCTTCATCACCGCCTTCTCCACTTGGTCCTTGGAGCACTGTCCCCTCTTCGCTCTCTCCTCTCTCTCATTCTCCGGCCACCTCTCCGAGCTCGAGCGAACCCTAGAATCTTCAAATTCCGGTAACCCTAACCCTAATGGGGGAGTGGTGGTGGATAATCTCAGGGCATATTTACAAATTGTGGATGTGGCATCCATTTTAGGGCTCGAACATGATATTTCTGACCACGCCTTTCAACTGTTTAGGGATTGTTCTTCGGCTACTTTCTTGCGGAATCGCAGTGTTGAGGCTCTTGCTACTGCTTGCCTTGTTCAGGCTATTCGTGAGGCTCAGGAACCTCGTACTCTCCAGGTACGTCGACTTTGTCTTCTCTTCCTCTTTCTAGTCAATTTGAGTCACTAATCAGACTACTTTTGAGCTAACACTAGGTGGAATTTGTGTTGAAATTGGTCTTGTTATTGTCCTTAGTGATTGCATTTGTTTCTTCCTTGTGATATATGTTTGATTTTGGCGGATGAGGCTGATGTATTTTGTTGTGAATAGAGTCTGAATACCTTCCAAGTTTCTGGAATTTTATTGATGCCTTGTGTATTGAAGGCAAGAAAACATGGGGTCTTGTTGGGTTGTTCAGTTTATTTTCTTTGTCATTTATTTGGGTGTTTTTTTGGGGGGGGGGTGTTTATTGTTTTGCAAGCTTTTTGTGTAATTCTTCTAGCTTTGATCATCTATTTCATATCCATCTTTAAGGCTATACATCGTGCATAAGAGCATTGACATGTAGTCCTTCATTTGCTTTTGCCAAAACAAGAATTTTGCTTGCTAGAAGAGTGGGATATCAGCCAATTGGGTATGCGTCACGTCTTCTGCTGCTCATTAGAAAAATGGCCTTCATATGCCAAAAGCACTAGTGTGATTACCGTGTATAACTTTGTCATCTCACCGAATGCAACAGGAAATCTCAATTGCGGCCAATCTGCCCCAAAAGGAAATTGGAAAGTACATCAAGATCCTGGGAGAAGCGCTGCAGCTCAGTCAACCAATTAATAGCAATTCCATAGCTGTACATATGCCTAGATTTTGTAATCTTCTCCAACTTAACAAGTCTGCTCAGGTACAGAACATTCTTTAAAATAATTTACTGTTGATGTTTGTTAATCTACACCCGCTGATATGTGATGTGAATATAATCAATGTCTATTTTACAAGAAGTGGAATGGGTTGGCTCACTTTGGTGATGCACAGGGATTATTGGTTCGTATTGTAATATTTGCACATTTATCCAAATGCTTTCTTCTGCTTTTGTTTCGTAAAACTTCAGAGTCATTGCAAAAGTGGATTAGGTTTGTTTCTAAATTCACTTCATGCACCTAATCCGATGCTGGGGGTAAATGGAGGTGCTTTGCAAACTGCATTGGAATCCCACTCCCCACCTCCCCCTCCCCTCCTCGGGGAAAAAATGCCACATTGTAGTCTTGGCTATTGTTGGAATGGAATTTCATTAGGATTTGAGATAGTGTCTCACTGTAAATTTTTGCATTTTATGATGGCTTGTGGAAAAGAAGTGGGAGCAATTTTGTTTACTTGTTTCGTTTGAGAATCTTTTAACTAGTGCATTAAGTTGCTTATCTTCTTTTACTTCCTTAAGATTGATGAAGGTCTAATGGACGTTGGTTTCTTAAGTGCCAGAGAATTGCTTATGTGCAAATTTCTCATATGTAAAGAACAAAACCCTGCACATTCTCTCAGAGAAATCTCACATGTCTTTATGTTTTCCAGTTTGGATATTGTTTCTGGGTGACCGGTGCATAACTTGTTTAACTTCTTCATAGGAACTTGCTACTCATATTGGAGAAGTCGTGATGAACAAATGTTTCTGCACTCGTAGGAACCCTATAAGTATCTCAGCTGCTGCCATTTATCTAGCCTGCCAGCTAGAGGATAGACGCAAAACTCAGGCTGAGATATGTAAAGTGACCGGTCTCACTGAAGTCACACTTAGAAAGGTCTACAAGGAGTTGCTTGAGAATTGGGATGATCTTCTCCCATCTAATTATACCCCAGTTGTACCTCCAGAAAAAGCATTTCCAACCACAACAATAGCCTCTGGTCGCTCCACTGGCCCTAGAGCTGAGCTACCAGAAACTGCTGTAACGGATCGAGAAAAGCAACCTGAAAGTAAAACACACAGGACAAATCAGGTCGTGGAGATGAATCATCAGGACAGGGGCAAAGGGGAGAGTGAGGGTAAGGGTAGTGTTCCCAATGCAAGCAAGACACCAACTTCTTGGAAATCGGGGACTCCATTTGGGACTAATGCTGCAAAGACTAGTAGAGAGAATCAGAATGCCAATCACGGAATTGGGTTGACCAAGTCCAGTCCCATGACTCAAGAAATGGAGCACAAAGTTCCTGGTTCTGTGGCTTATCATGACAGGGGAAAAGGGGAGACCGAAAGTAAGGCCAGCATCCCTGCTTCCAAGGCACCAACTTCTTGGAAGACTGGGGTTCCATGTGGGACTGATTCAGTAAAGACTAGTGGAGAGAGCCAGATTTTAAATCAAGGCATTGGATTGAATAAATCCAGTCCCAGTACTCAAGAACTGGAGCAAAAGGCTGCTGGCGCCATGACTCATCCGGATAGGGGCAGAGGGGAGCCTCAGGCTAGGAGTAGTGCCCCTTTTACACACAAAGCAACAACGTCTTGGAGACCAGGGCTTCCATTTACGCCAACTTCCTTAAACCCTAGTGGAGTGATTCCGAGTCCCAATCCAAATCAAGGAATTAGCTTGAACTTGAAGAAGTCCAGCCCTGGTACTCAAGAAGCCGAGCAGAAAGTTTTCGGTTCAATGAGGTCTAACCCATTTGTAGCCGCTAAGGTATTCGGTGCTAGCTCCACAGTTGGGCCTCCACTTACATCTAGCCCTTTGCCACATGTTCAGAGTTCACAACCAGGGCAGTATCAGACAACCTCGGCTTCTTCAGAAGTTAAGGGAACTGGAAAATATAACGAAGGCAAAGGATCCGATCCAGACAGGACAAGATGATTGATTGCTTAGTAGTTAGTGATATGCCCTGAATTTTCAGATGCTTTGAGATTAATGACGCTTGTCTTTGACCTTGGCATTTCATGGGCTATGAATGTTTCTTCACGATGTAACCCTGGAAAACATCCTCCGTGTTTGAATAGATGAATGTTTCATAGAAAAAAAAAAAAGTAATTGTGTATACTGATAAGAAGCAATCCTGCCCTTTACCTGAGGGCACAATTTTGCAAGAACTTATTGGAAAGCATTAGGTTTTACTATCTGAATTTGCTTGGGGAGCGATTATCAAGTATCGCATGCTTATAGTTTCATAAAACACACGAATTATGGAGAGCACTTCTCTGAAACCTGTCGAAACCCGAGCAAAATGATGAAGCAAATGGTAAGAAGTAAACAATTGTAACAAACTATGTGATCAATTTGCAGAAAAACAAACTCAGCCTGAAATTTGCTTTCATGTTCAATACTCCATCGGCAAAATTTACAATCGTGTATACAATGAATCGCATCATATGCATGCATCTACCCAAACACTTAAAAGTATCACCAGACATGAATCAATGCACTTCGACTCTTCATCTTCTACCCTAATATCAATATGACAATATCCTATATTTACTCTCTTCTTCGACGCTTTAACTATCCCTAAATCAACGTCGAGATCCGTCTACACAGACACCAACGTGAACATCTTTCTACAGACAGTAGCACTACCAGGAATCTTTTACGTTAGAATCCTAAATCTGACCAAGGACTCACGGCAAGTCCTCGGCCTTGGTCATCACGGAGAGGCGGCTCGGCTGGGGCTTGAAATCGGCGCGCCTTTGTTGTCGGTTAGAAGAAGATCGGAACAATGAAGTCAGCGCTCTCTTGGCAACTTACCTCTGGATCGCTCTGACGGGGACGACCGAGTTCGTCGTCGCCGACGGAGGCCGGGAATTCGCCGTCTGCGGCCGTGAGTTCCGGTGGAGACTGCACCGGAAAGCACCGGGGTGACTCGACGGAGAGCACATACACATTCTCTTCTGTCGTTGAACCGGCTGCGCCGCCCTGTCCGCCGACGTCGCGGACCGGGATGCCGTCGCCGGAGTCGAACCGAAGCCCGAGGAGGAGCGGACGACGCGAGTGGAAGTAGGAGTGGGAGAACCGTAAAGCGGGAAACCATATGACAAGCCGCCGTTGATCAATGTGGAAGAAGCCACGGACGCCGCCATAGTCGAGCTCGACTAGAGCTTTGCGCAAGATCTTGCCGTCGCCATGAGAGACACTTGGAGGAAAATTAAGCGGTAAAGAAGATCGAGTGCGAAGAACAGAGAGCGGAGTACTTGGAGAATAAGCTTCGATCAGTAGTGCCGCAGATAATGATTTGCAATTGGCGGTGGAGCCGCTATTTATAGCGTTTGGAAAAGGGTCGAAGAGTCAAAGAGGAAAGAGTTACGCAGAGGCGGTGGTCTTTTTATTTTTGTGTTCTGTAAAATAACCATGAGTGGCGGTTGATACGTGGGCTATTGGGCCGAGTCATCATGCTCATGAGAAATCATGTTATAGTCTGCATATATTTCATGACAATCGGATACAACCCAACGATGATTCTGGAAAAAAAAAAGGAAAAAAAAATGCTTATGGTGAGAAGCTTGGGTAGCATAGAAAAATATATTTCATGACGTTAAATGAATTACCTTGTGATGCAATATAATCAAGAGACCAATTAATCTAGCTAATTATTAATATTGAACGAACAATAAAATTACTAATAATCAATTAACTAATTAGTAATTAATTAATCATCAAGTCTAATATTAGTCATTACGTAATTATGAATGAATATGATATTCAAAATATTAAAAATTGGCAAATAGTAAAGTATAATAAATTGAGATCCATTTATATTGTAAAATATTAAGACCAATTCAAGGGAGTTTCTAGTTTCTACCATTAACAACTAAGGGTTATTTGAACTTTGTTTTGTTTTACTTTATTTATCTTTAAATCAAAGGCATAACAATAACTCATTGAAGGAATCAGTGGTAAACAATTACCTCCTCAAGCAGAGAGCGTCGTCAAACCGAAAAGGGAGGGAATGTGAGATAGATCCTTTCATTAGGCAAATTACTACATACTCTTGGGAGCACATACTCTTATTGCAATAGGGATATGCATTTTTCAACGTGTATTTGTCATATGATCGGTTATTAATATAAATTTCACTTATGTGACTTCTGAGAGTACACACTCCGGAGTGTATAATATAAACTTTGATTTCATTATGCAACTGAGTTACAAGGTTTCCACTTATTCGAACTCATACCATATCTTGCCTGCGACTTGTTAAGGTTGCAAAAATCAAGCATATCGTCCATAACTTGAGAATATGTGTTAGGTTGTTGCTCCTGGCCTTGTTAGCATTTATCAAGGCCTGAGAATCAGCTTCAAATACTTAACATCTTCCCACATCATCACGAAGGCCAAAGGCAACTTAAGAACACTCATCGTATGCGATAGAATAGCTTACAAAGTGGAGTTCACAAGAACATCACAACCCAGCCGAGAGAGAAAATTTTCTTTACAACCGTTTGTCATAGTCCACACCTGTTCCTTTAGGAGACGATATTTTTTTTTTTTTTTTAATAAATAACTCCCAATGCACTTTGGAGATTGGAAATTCAGGATACTTGTTTTACTCTTGCCCATCCAACCATCTCTTTCCAATCTAGAAGGTCCAACAACGTAGTTAGTTACAGTTAGAATAAAATTTTACATTCAAAATCCAATAATCCACCAATAATTCATTCTTACATTCAAAGCGAGTAACGCCTATAAATATTTTCGAGCAAAGGCTAGGAGAAGGGAAAAAACTTACACCTAGCGTGGCTAAGTGCTTGTTTGTTTTCAATGGCTTAGGTCAACCTTAAAGGGTAATGAGTAACTAAAAACAGTAAGGAACCATATGTTAGTCGCAAGTGGGTAACCAGCAGTTAGGAGCAAACAACGATGAGCAAAAAACAACCGCCAGCAGTTGTGTAAAAAGATGGTAAGACGTTACAATTGATTTGTTCTACTAAAATGAACAGAACTTAAAAATTTATTCTTTCCGTAGATAAAATACGGATCAATATAACATGCCAATACTATTTTCACCCTAAAAACAAGCTTAAATTTACACAAATCAATAAGTGACATGTCTTCATTAGACAGTCAAAACATGAATTTGCCTGCTTTAAAATGAGCTGTTATGTCAAATTCTTTAACTTCCAATGGGCTCTAGTATTTGCCCACCCTCTAATAGAAGACGCCTGGTACCTACAAATAGGCTACAATCAAAGCATTTCCCAAATTTTCATCTTCTCAGTGGCACTTGCGTAATTTTGGAGGAAAAGCAAGGGCATTGGCTCTCTAACCCCGATATTTCTCCAGCCCATTTCACACCGCAGGGCGCGTCCGCCCCACCAATCGGGCCACATTCTTCTGGCGAAACAAACACACCTACCCTCAATCCTCGCCACTTGTTTCTCCACGTCATCGATCCGTGCGCTCGTAATCCTACGGCCACCATTCCTCCATCCGATCAAACACAAATTGCCCCCTATGAACCCTAACCCGGCCCGCGCTGTCTCTCTATCGTCCCGCTGATGGGGTTTATCTCCTGCTCGCCAGAGAGAGAAAGAGAGAAGAAAGGTGAAAGAGAGAGAGAGACGGGGTGATTTCTGCACAATCTTAAAATTAGGGTTTTAGCGAAAATCACATAGATAACTGATTCGATCGATACTCGACGATCCTGCACCTAGGTTTAGGGTTCATTAGAATCGAATTTCGTCCGTCATTTCTGCATCGAGCGATTTTCCGATTGATAACGGATAGTTTTGAAAGGGATTGGCGTTTGTTTATGCGACTAATTGTGTAGAAATTTCCTGGATGGACGAGATCTGGGAGAGAGCGGTGGAAACGGCGCTTGACGGCCAGACGGATTGCGCATCGGCTCGAACCCTAACCTTAGACGGCGCCGTTAAGTGCCTTCACGGCCGTCTTCCGGCGCCGAGCCTTCTGGAAAAGTTCCAGAACCTTCAGCACCTTTCGATCGCCAACATCGGCGTTTCTTCGCTAGAACAGTTTCCTCGCCTTCCAAATCTCCAGAAACTCATCCTTTCTGACAATCGAATTGCCAGTGGTCTTGAGCATCTTGTTCAGGCTGGCCTTGATTCTCTCAGAGATCTTGATTTGTCGAACAATCGGATTCAATATATAGAGGATCTTGCGCCTTTGGCTCAATTGAAGCTTGTTTCTCTTGATTTATACGAGTGTCCTGTCACTAGGGTTAAGGATTACCGGGTTAGGGTCTTCGGTTTGATTAAGTCATTGAAGTACTTGGATAAGATGGACGTTGAGGAGAATGAGAGGCCTGAGTCGGATGATGAAGACGAGGAAGATGAGGAAGAGGACGATGAGGATGATCCTGGGAGTGGTGAGATTGATGGTGAGGATAGACCTCATAGGATGACTAATGGCCATGGCGGTGGCGTTGAGGGGATTGTTGACGTTGATGAGGATGAAGAGAGTGATGCTGACGAGGAAGAGACAGAGATTTCGAGGAGGGAGGCTGGTGGTTCGCATCAGCAGGCGAATGGGTTTACGGTTGCTGCAGCTGGAGCAGCTGTGGCTGAAGAGGATGATGAGGATGCGGACGATGATGATGAGAATGAATCTGTGGAGGAGATTGATGAGGATGATGGTGAGGAGGACGTTGTTGAGGTTCATGATATAGGGGATAGTGATGATGAGGACGATGGAGATGAGGAGTATGAGGATGAGGAGGAGGATGAAGATGACGATGATGAGGTCGAGGAGGTCGACAACGACGATGGAGATTTGGCTGTGCCTGAGAGTACAGGGAGATTGACTAGCACAGATGGTGAGATAGATGGACATGAACAAGGGGAAGATGATGATGATGAGGATGATAACGGGGAAACTGGAGAGGAAGAACTGGGAAATGAAGAGGAGGAAGACTCTGAGGATGATGATGAGGGTGATGAGGAGGAGGTATTAACTTACTGGCCCTTTGAGCTGACTGTGTTTTGTTGCGCCGTTTTGCTGATTCTTTGTTTGATTGGAATTAGATCCTATGCTTGTTTTTCTTTTAATTCTTCTGAGGTTTTCAGGTTTGCTGTTTGGTAGCTTAGTTTGAGCTTATGATTGCCAGTTTTCATGCGTGTGCTATGCTTGTGATTTGCTATGTTGAGTTATTTGATAAAGTCATGCCCTTGTGTGTGTTTGTATGATTAGTATTTATCCTTCCTTGGTGACTTTGGTCTATCACTCTATCAGTTGTGCGACTGCCTGAACTTTTTAGAACTCAATGATCTGTCCATTGGGAAGACTTTCTTGTACCTTTTCTAAACCTGTTTCAGTATTTCAGCAAAGACTGATCCTGGTCAATTTTCTTTATAGTTGTGTTTTGAATCTTTGTTTTTGGCTGCCTGGTTGCTGCGTACTCAATGGGCAGTTTATTGTCATTTTTGGGTATTCGCCAAGTTTTGAAGTTCCTTGTTTTTGAAAGTGCATCTTTGCATTTTAAAGTTCTGATTGAACTAGATGTTGTCAGTTACAAGAAAGTGGCTTGGTGATGTGTTAGTGTTACTATGGAATATGTCAATAGTTCAGATTCACTAGAAGTGGTGATTCTCTACATGGTGCTTCTTGTCTCATTAGTTTTTGCTTTTGAGCTAAACTTGACTGGTTGCCAATTGTTGTCCTCTAATGCAGAATGTGTTTCTTGCATGCTTTGATTTAGAATCTTTCAATCATTTTTCTGTTCTCGTCTGTCATTTTTCATTGTGTTGGATTCTGTGACTTTCAGGCATGGCAGCATTGGCTGAGTTTGTATATTAAGTTTTCCGTCCTTGTATAATTTATTCGAATTGTGTCATACTTGAACCTTATTTCCAATGTCACTCAGAATTAGCTTCATAATCTTTGTTCTTGCCTTGAAGATTGCTTGTATCTTGCTATTTGTATTGCTTGGTGGAGTTTGCTTTTTGGATCCTGACTGCCTCATGTTTTTATGTTTTCAAAAGTAAAATAATACCTAATTATTCAATATTATGCTTCGACCTCCAGACTCTTCATGCTCTGGCATATTCTGTCTGTTGCCCTTAGTCATCCTTCAGTTCGCCTGCTGTCTAGAATCATCTTGCTGTAGAGTGTGAGCCTGGCTGTTTCTTGTCTTGTTTTATTGGGTGGTAGGAAAATGTTTTCTTTGCAGGGGAAGTGGTTTTCCAGTTCCAACATTTTGCAAAACCCCCGTTTTTTGGGGTGGTGGGTTTTTGTTTTTTGTTTTTTTGGGGGGTGGTGTTTGGCTGGAGTGTTCCCAGTACATTTTTTAGATACCTGTGGGTCAAATTTGCCTTTGGGAGTGAGACTAATGATGTTTCTTCTCTTTGTATGTAGTCTTTGTCAAGTTAGGGGACTCCAGAGTCGTGGTTTTCTTCGTATCTCCAACCATTTTTAGAGAGATGGAATATCTCCCCAACCCCTTTTCCGGATTCCAATATAAGGGTTGTTTGGGGTGGTAGCTAATAGCTATTTCTGGACAGTCATTTTCCATTGTTTTGTATAACATTTCGATAGAGCTGCTGGGAAACTTCTGTGCAAGGGAAATAATGTGTTCCAAATTAAGGGCAGTTCGGGTGGTGGCCTTTTCCATGGATTCATTTTCTATTGTTTTGGATTACTCTTCGATATTTCCTTATTGCTACTAGAAAATCTCCCTGAGAAACTTCTGTGCGGAGTAATAATTGTTCAATAAAATCTGTTTTGCTTGCCTGTCAAACATGATCTTGATTCTCAGTTGCTCGCTCTATCTGCTTTTTTTTGTTGATATATTTGCCTTTTTGGTATCTCTGTTATGCTTTCGCCTGGGTTTTTTTTGGTTTGGTGGCTGGGATGGTAGAAGGAACGGGGGTGTTGAGATCATGCATCCCCTTGTTAAACATCATCCTGAATCTTCATAATTTTTTTCAATTTTTTTACTAATTTATTGCTTACGGTGTTTTTGCTGGTGCTTCTGTATTGCAATGGCAGGATGAAGATGGTGAAGAAGGATACTTGGTTCAACGGGTTGGCCCATCTGCAGAGCGTGCAGAGGATAGTGACATGGAGGCTGGAACTGAAGGGGATGCTGGAGAGGGGGAGGAAGTTGAAAATGAAGAGGAGGATGTTGGAGAGGGGGAGGAAGTTGATGATGAGGATGATCTCGGAGAAGGGCAGGTAATGGCTCCCTCTTCATCTCAACCGAAGAGGAAGAGGGATGATGCTAGTATCGACGATGATGAGAAGGACAGGGAGGGGCAGTCCTCAAAGAAACCCCACTGAAGATGATGCTTCTGCTACTTCCTTCTTCATGGTGTGTTCAGAGATGGAGGAACCTCAGCTACATATATATATATCTGATTTGTAGGAAGCTTAAGAGAGGGTTTTTGGCTATCTTCCTTGAATAGTGTTTAGGAGGGAAAACTGTCCTTTGACGTTGTGTTTTCAAAACTTGTTCAAAAAGTGGTTAGTTGTGTTTTGCTCTCCCTCTCTTCCTATGAAGTAGCCGTTAGATTGAGATTTGAATGACAGTTAAAAAGGGAGGGTTCACTTGCCTTGTGGTTTCCCCCCAAAACCCCAGTATATAAAAATAATTTTCTGTTTTTTTAAAAGGGGCCAAAGGAAAGAGGAGGGAATTTTAATAGGGGAAGTCCAATGGTCCTGGGTTGATGTCCTATTGCTTGTGCCAGCAGTTCTCAGTAGGTGTATAAAAAAGTTTTCTTTAGTTTTTAGATGGGTTTAACTTTCCTCCCGTCCTTTGCTAATGCGACTTGAACCAGGGGGCATTTCAGTCTTTATGTCTCTCTTCTTCCACCGCTTTCTCTCAAGCGTGTTTTTATTCTTTGTTTACAGCAATGTGTATGCCCCCTCTCATCACTGGGCAGGTGGCAAAATCCGAAAGGGGGTTGTATGTACCTCAGCACACTCTATTATTGGCTTTTGGTTTCACTTGCAGGCTACTTGAGGTGTTTGCTTTCAGCCGTGCAGTGCCACGTCGACACCCATCTTCAGCTTATCTTTGTATTTATTTTTGTTGGTTATTACTACTAATATTATTATTCTGTAGTTAATGATATAAGAGAGAGAGAGAGAGAGAGAGAGAGATGAGGAGTCCTCTGAACGCGCCCGCAATGATACGCCTCACTAGAGCGTGACGGGCCGCCAATTCGCTACATATTAGCACAATTAAAAATACGGGGCCAGCTCTTCATCGACTCGGGGGCCCGATTTTGATGGAAAGCAAAGCCCATGGCCCACTATATAGATTTTAATTGAGCAAATGAGCTTGTTGGAAGCTACTTTAGATTGAAGTTTAAATCTCATCCCTCTTTGTTATTGGCGTAATGCGCATTCAACAAACAAAACAAAATAAATGGCAAATTTTTTATGTGCTTTTACGAACATATGTTCTCATTGTTCATGTATATTAGCTTTCACGTGTGCATTTATTGTATGTTAATTTTTTAATATATATATTTGTTGATGTGACCTGTCCATGTGCATATATATTTTTCGAGTACGTTGTCGCATATTAATTTTTTGAACATGTGTTTGTTGTGGCTTCTGAGGGTATATGCGACAGAAGGTGATGCTTGAGGCTGAGAAGACACCCGTGGCTGGGGAATGGACGGGCTTGGTGGCGGTCAGCAATCTGGTTGCACTTGGTGTAGCGGGCCTTTTGGGTTGCTTCGTGTTGTTGAAGGGCTGTCTTCCATGTACTTGCTTAGGATTAATGAGATTTTAGTTTTTATACTCTGTATTCAAACTTTTTCCTAGGATTAATTGTTGGATTATGATTCCTCCAAGAACACACTGCCTCTAAATGTCTTGTGGAAATCTGCGTTTTGCCTAGGACTAATATGATTTTATTTTTGTACAATGTATTCAAGCTTTTTCTTTTTCACCTTTATTATTTATGGTGTATGTGTTTGTTTGTTTTGTTCTTTTTAGTTGGATTTGTTAATCCAAATCAAAAGTAATTCTCACAATATGTATCCTTCGGATGAAGATAAGCATTTTACCAGCTAGAAGTTCGAGGTCCTTAGAAAATGTAATCAATCCTTTTTCTTTTCAAAATATTTTCTTACAATTTGTTTTGGGTTTCAGAACAAGAACAAATATACACACATGACTAAATTGATTAGAAAAAATAACAACATAATACAAATGACCGACGAGATAAGCACGCAAATGAAATGAAATGGACTTTGTCAAGATTCATGAAAGACCCCCCTCCATAATTTATCCTAAAATGAAGATGAGTCACTAGAGTGGCAAATGGCAGTACTGAGCAAAGAAGAGACAAAAAAGCAGCCTTTTTTGTAGGATCGAGTGAACTTCGTGTGTGTTTTACTCCACACGTCTTAATTCTATCGATCATTCATCCTCCCCTCCTTCCTCGCCAACTTTTGTTTCTCTTTTCCCCCTCCGTATGTTTTGATCATATTCATACCTTTTCATTCAACCCAGTTCTCTCTCCTCTCAAAGACAAACACATGCACACGCGTACACGCACATAGCAATGAGATGTGCATTGCATTTTGCATGCACGCGTTCATATTCACAGGCATGATCTCACTAGCTAGCTAGCTAGTTACTAGTATACATATGCCTATGTGAACCCCCCCTCGGCCCCTTTGTTCAACAAAGAACGCTTCACAAAAGCATACACACACAGAATTCATTGGATCAAATCGAAAATTGTAGGTGTGGTTGCTGCAAATTAGCAAGGAAGTTTTAATTAATGGCGGGCGATTCATCTCCTCCTCATCAACAATCGCCGCAGCCATCACCTAATAACTCCTTCTCTTCCTCATCATCGCCTCCCCCGGGCAAGGACAAGTCATCATCACCGCCACCGTCATCACCACCTCCACCGCCAAGTAAGCCTCCACCATCACCGCCACCACCGCAACAGTCTAACGATTATGATTATAACGATAATAATAGTAATAACAACAACAACAAGAACAACCAGAATGAGGGTGGAGAGTACTCCTCCCCATCACCACCGCCACCACCTCAGCAGTCTCAGTCTCAGTCTCAATCGCCGCCCGTTTCCAACAATTCTCAATCACCGGCACCGCCACAAAGCGGTCAGCAATCTCCAGCACCACCATTTTCACCGCCGCCTCCCACAGGGGATCAGAGGAACACACCCTCTTCATCCACGTCAACAAGTGGTGGGACTCAGCAGGGTGTTTTTGTGCCGCCTGGATCGCCTAACTCGCCCACCACCGTGTCTCCCACGCGCTCACCCCCTAAACAATCTGCGAGTTCCTTGAACAGTAATGCAAGATCCTCATCTAGCTCGAACTCGTCGTCTTCATCATCGTCCATGCATAAGTTGGTGATCGTGGGGGTGGCGGTCGGGGGGTTCATGTTACTGTTGATGGTGGTGATTTGCATCTTGTGCTTGAGGAGGAAGAAGAGAAAGGCTGGTATGATGCCTCCTTATGGCTGGGAACATGGCCTTACTCCTCAAGGTACGTAACATTCTTTCTCACCTTGATAATACTCATTAGCAAAATGATAAGTGTCTTATTCTCACTTAAAATATATATTACACAAATTAAATTGAAAAAAAAATGATATGATTGAAAATGTGAAGGATGTCAAAACTTATAAATTGTGTAAAATCATCGTTTTATACATAATCTTTCACATTTACAAAATTACACATATTATATGCCTTCACGGATCAAATAAGGTTGATCCAATTAGGATGTCAATTTGTATTTGTTAACGTAATCAACGAATATTAAGCTTTATAACTCATAATAAGTTATAATTATTAAAAATTCAGTGATTTTAAATCATAAAACATATTAATTTGGATTAAAATAAGACATTTAAGAGTATCTTGCAGTAAGACACATATCATCACCCTATTTATTAATTATATACATTCTTCTAAGCAAACATAACCCTAGACCCTACTAAACTGGAACCTACAATTGGGGGGTGTCCTAAGTAATTCTCACTATACGAGACCAAAGTTATTTGATCCCAAAAAAAAATAAAATATTACGTACATGAGATTTAATTTGAGCCGAATAATTTACCCACAGTAAATAAGAAGAGACAAAATATGTATATATTTACTATTGCATATGATTATCTAAATTATAACACTTGTAAGAATTACATTGAAACACGATGACAATAGATTAGTTAATACTTATAAAAATTACTATAACACCATAAAACATGTTATCAGAGGGTTAAATTTTATTATGTATGTTCATTAGTTTGTGATCAGATTAGTTTGAATCACAATAAATGGCCAATTATTAACTAGATTTACACGTAACTCACTGTTTTCCCTTCCCTATTGTTCCCTTACAGTACGGTACCGGTCTTGCGAATGTCATAACTCATAATATTAGTGACCGTATCGGGTCAAGATCAAAGATTGCCTAATGAGACATGTAAAATCACTAATAGGGAAAATGGAAAGCATATGTATCATATTGATTATGTTAATTAATAAGTCTCATTCTTTTACTGAAAGTTTTAGGCCTAAAAGCTTACGTGTACGTACTAAAGTCTAAACAATGTTTGTATTAATTTAGGGTTACGTTCAAAAATAAAAATATTGACCGAATCAAACTAAATAAGCGTACCCAACGATTGCGTCAGTCTCACTAGTGGAAATGCTCTAAGTAGATAACTAAAGCTTTTGGTACCATTGCCCTTTTGGGGTAATCTATTGGTAGGATGACTGACTTTCATAAACAAGATCATATTTCGGTTCCCCTTATTCTGTGTGTGTGTGTTAAATTCACCTGTAATACTTGCATATTTAGCTGCTCAATGTGTACAATTGGTGATACACGAGCAGGTAATCAATATTGGAAACCATCTCCTCAAGATCACACTGTGAAGATCCCAACTCCTCCTGGTGGCTATGGACATACCAATTACAACGGCAGCAGTCCGCACTCAGGACCGCGTGTGTCTTCATCGAAGAACCCATCCCCCAGCCTCACGTTAGGCTTTAACAAGAGCAGCTTCACCTATGACGAGCTAGCCGCTGCCACTAATGGTTTCGACGAGGCTAACATGTTAGGACAGGGTGGGTTTGGATATGTACACAAAGGTGTGCTACCTAATGGAAAAGTGATCGCGGTCAAGTGCCTCAAGTCTGGTAGCGGGCAAGGGGAGAGAGAGTTCCAAGCTGAAGTTGAGATCATTAGCCGTGTTCATCATCGGCATCTTGTGTCCTTGGTCGGGTATTGTAGCGCTGCTGGCCAACGTATGTTGGTCTATGAGTTTGTTCCTAATAACAATTTGGAATATCATCTTCATGGTAAGTTTTATTTTTTTAACTTTCAAAATGAACATTATATCTAGAAATCAGTCTCTCTGCAGACAACATCACGGCGATGCTTGTATAGATAAGGCCACATATATCGACACAGTCTAGACTCCGTACAAACGAAATATGACTTGGGTTAATGCATTTGTCTAATACGGATATCTTGTTTGTTTACGTTATTGAAAATTCAATTACAGTAAAGGGTGATCCTCCGCTGAGTATGTCAACCAGACTTCGTATCTCTCTTGGATCAGCTAAAGGGCTTAGTTACCTCCATGAAGATTGTACGTTCTAATCTTTGCAAATTTCCCTTCGTTTGACCACTGCTTAGCTGTGGTATTACGTTCTATGAACTAATTACGTTGCATATATGTGCTGTGAAAATACTCTTTAGGTCATCCAAGGATCATCCACAGAGACATCAAGGCTTCTAATATCCTTTTGGATGACAACTTTGAGGCCATGGTATGTTCAATTCAAGCTAGATATAGATGCCGCTAACACATTTTGAATTCTTTTTCAAGAGGTTTTTGTAGCGCTCACTGAAACCCATTGAAAAGACCAACTTCTTTCAATAGTTCATAGGTGAGATAATTATGAGTGTATAATTCAGGTTGCTGATTTCGGATTGGCTAAACTTACAACTGATACAAATACTCACATCTCTACTCGAGTGATGGGAACATTTGGGTGAGTGATAACACAATACACTCAGAAATAGAAGCGATCTATATGTTACCACTTATACTTATTTGTGATCATAATTGAGAGTTGATTGATGTAATGAAGTTTACATACCATAATGATTGCAGTTATCTGGCTCCAGAGTATGCTGCAAGTGGCAAATTAACTGAAAAATCAGATGTTTTCTCATTTGGAGTCATGCTATTGGAGCTTATAACCGGACGCAGACCAGTGGACCCAAAAATGAAGTACATGGAAGATAGCTTGGTGGATTGGGTATGTATGATCTTTAACTTGATTCAATTAACTTAATAATAGCTATAAGCATTCAAGATTTCAAATTAATGTCGGAATTAGCCTCTTTATAGCAAGAATGCTTGTAGACGTAAGGTTGCCTATATATGGATCTTTCCAGACCTCACGTAAGCGAAACCCACATTGAGAGATGGTGTGTGATGTGTATAAGCATTCAAGAATTCACATTAATTAGTAATTCATAGTGTTTGATCAATTCAATTTAATTCAATTCAATCTTGCCCCCTTCTTTATGTTCTAGGCGAGGCCACTCTTAGTCAAAGCGTTGGATACTTGCAATTATGATGAGCTAGCCGATCCACGGCTAGAGGGGAATTATAATCCTCATGAAATGCAACGGATGGTTGCTTGTGCTGCGGCCTGCATTCGTCATTCTGCCAAGAGACGGCCCAAGATGAGTCAGGTTACATAACTCTTACACTATGTTCCTTTTAGTTTTTTAGTTTTCAAAGTTATATTTGCATCGATAAAAATTTATTTAAAATTTTATTTTATAAACCTTCCTAATTTTATAGTGGTATTTTTCTTTTAATTGCATCACGTTATGTTAGTATAAATTCGGTATCCATTTTGTTAATGTATTTAGGATGATTTATTAATTTTACATGTCGAGGAATTGGTATTGTATAGAAGAAAGATAAATGCCCTGCTAATTCCCTAATTCCATTCACCACTCACGTATTATCATGCTCCTTGCCCTACTTTCCAACCGGATAAACTACAGATACTAATAATCTTATCTCATAAAGTATGTGAAAGCTGTTGCAAGAGATCATATTCAAATTCGTCTATATTTGGTCCCTTCATATCTACTTTTGTACTATTAAAAAAAAGTCTTCCGATATAAAATTTCATTTATATTGACCAATATATCCTACTTTCGTACTCTGGAATAGAGAGCAGTCTCCCGACATGGAATTACAAATCAAAAAAGACTGTTGTTTACTTAATTATAAACATATCTAGAGAGCATGATGATTGATGAAATCTATGTTGCAGATCGTCCGAGCACTGGAAGGAGATGTGTCACTAGAAGATCTAAATGATGGGAAGCCAGGGCAAGTCTCAATGTATGGCTCATCAGATGGCTCAGACTATGACAGTCGTCAATACAGTGCAGATCTAAAGAAATTCAGGCGAATGGCCTTTGAAACACAAGATTTTGAAGCCACAAGTGAATATGGAGCAGCCACCAGTGAACATGGATTGAACCCATCTAGTAGTTCCAGTGACAATTCAAGAGAAGTGAAATAGTAGGAAATTGCATAATTCAAAGCTTACTTTCATGATTAGGACTCTAGCCGCTCAAATTCTCAAGCCAATTATTCATCTGAAAAATGCATACTTGCCTTTTTTTTGGTTGTGTTCATTGTGGTAGATTTTTATTGCATCATAAAACTCGTGAGTTAAGAGACTATTTGATTTATTCGGCCTATCATCAGTTTTATCTATAGAATAGAAATTGTTATACATGATCTTGTCATTTAGTTTGGTACCCTGTCATATAGCAGTTATTCCCTGCTATAAATCAAGATTTTTAGGCTTACAAAGTGGTATTGTCATCCCTAGTTGGTTTTTAATGAGAGATTTTTAATAATCATAAGTTACGCCCTTAGAATTTATTATGAGATGAATTATTACTTACCCAAAACCTTTAAAAATTATCCTCCATTTTCATCGTGCCTCTTGATTTCATCCAAGAAATTGTGCTTGTCCCAATCTGTTAAAATTTTATATTAATTAGGCTTTCAACAACAAGTCATGCACATAATCTCAAATGATGTTCCATCCCAAAACCAACTGGCAATTGGTGGAGTAACTCACAAGCTTATGTACATACTCAGACCCTTTAATTTCATCCGTGTGGGACAACACCCACTACCATATTCTTTAAATTTCATCAGACAATACCCACTTTCATATTCCAACACCATCATATAAGATTAATTACTTTTCCAACAATAAATTAATATTTATTAATGTTGTGGGTTCTAGTTCCACTATAAGTATGGGAGGCTGCCTTCTGCTTTTCCTTTTCCTTTTCCTTTTTTTGTCTCTTACAGATCTTTCGTTGAGTAGTTCCTCCCATGAGAAAGAAAACCTTCCCCCCACCAAAAAAAAGTAAGTATTCATGCGCTATGTGTACTTTTCGCCTAATATGATTCTTTCAAAACCAATGAGTGGTGAATTTTATTTTATTTTTTAAAGTGGGGTCCAAAAAATCACATGTGATGTTAAATAACAAACAAATAAACCCTGGGATAAATATTGAATACTCTAACGTGACCAAAATTAATTCTATAAATTATTTGGGCAAATATTAGTACCTATATCTTATGAGATACAAATGCTTAAATTCTCATAAAATTCAAGTTTTTGGTGATACGTTTAAGAAAATGTACTAATTAAGCTAATTATTACCCACAACTTTATATCTTTATTATTAATAAAGAATCTCATTATCTCCGTCACAATGGTTTGAATGTTGAAGTTTATTGAATACTATAATCACATCTATTAATCACAAGAGACTTATATTTATAAGAATTGGAACTATTTTTCTTGCGATGTAAAGGTTGAGTAAACTAATATGTCAATGTTCAAAATTATAAATATTTAATCAACAATGTTTTTGTTATTGTTCAGATTTACTTTATCAATTTAAAAATCTTTGTATCTGTTTTTTTTTTTAATGTTTACGCATGTGTTATTTTTTTACATATGCAAGAAAATATTTATTATTGGCATTCCTAAGTAATTGATTAAGGAGAAGATGAAATGTCTTGCAAAATATATAAACAAATAAAATAGAACTATATGCATGCTAAAAGAAAAAAAATTAATTAAAATAGTACTCAATATCTTAACCAATATAGCTATGCCATTTGGCAAGCACTTGTAGAGTCACTCAATTTTATATATAACTATATTGATATATAGATGTAGATAATCACTGACGATTCTTCTCAAAACAAAAGGGCGAGTTGAGTTATATTTAGAGAGGAAGGAGATAGGATGAACCTCAAATTTAATTTTTCCACTACCAAGTGTCTATTGTGTTTGAGGCAATTCTCATCTTTCTCCAAAAAGCCATTTTCACAATTGTTCTTTATTTTTATTTTTTTGAAAAAGTCTCAAACAATTTCCCACCGGAACTGTCACAAGTCGAATTTGTAAAGGTGGCCCAAAATCCAACTGAAATATGAATCCACCCAAAAACGAATGAAAGGACATGTGAGCTTTGTAAGCAGCTTGGTGTTATTGGGCCGAGTTAATGGGCCAAATCCCGAAAACTAACCACTAAAAAAATCCACTTCTGCTGCGTCGGTCACAAATTACAAGTCACAACTCAATATAAAAGCCCTCCGAGTCGAGGGCCAGTGAGTCTCTCTTTCGTTTTTCGTTCTGCTGCTGCGTCTGCTACTTGCGAGAGCTCGCACATTCAGATGCATGTTTTTGTCCCTCCTAACCATCCGATCTTCCCTTCTTCTATTTTCCCTCTAAAATAAGGTCACAGGAAGCCCTAACCCTAGTTTCCGAGAACTTGTGCTTCTGCAAGTATGGGTGACTACAGCGACGCCTTCTTGCGCAACCAAAATGCTGCTGTTCAGGGCCGCACCAAAGCCCAGAATCGGGCTAATGTTCTCCAGCTTAAAGCGGTGAGTCCTTCGGGATCCAATACCTCTTTCCGTGCTGCGAATTAGGGTTTCTTTTTGTCTCCCCCCGGAAATCCTTTGTTTCGAGTCCTGATTTCTGATTGTATGTGGTTTTGGTGATGTTGTTTTAGGGTTTGCCTATAAGCGATTGCAACATCTCGTTTGCTCTCTGAATTTACTAGGCGTTGTTTGTTGATATAACTTGGGTGATACTAGGAATAGGTTGATGATCTGGTTGGTATTTTTGCCATGGGCTGGGTGAATGTTACAAGATTTGCTGGGAAGCACCAAAGGAATTGATGAAATATATATTTGTGCGGATACACTTGTGATCAATAATTTCCTTCTCCTATTTGTTGGAGTGGGGTGAAGGGTTGTTTGTTGTGTACTAATGTAGTTGACGACAGCATTTGAGCTTAGGTGATTGAATGGAGATATTACTCACAGTTAAAAATTTAATTTCAGATTGGTTCGTCTCATCCAACGGGTCTGACTCCGAATCTGCTGAAGCTGTTTGAGCCCCGTCCTCCCCTGGAGTACAAGCCACCACCAGAGAAGAGGAAATGCCCACCTTATACTGGTAAGAAGAACTTATGGAACATTGTCGTATTTGCTAGCTCAAGTAGAGCCCACTACAAGGAGGAAGTTTATGGTTTGGTTAATGATTTAACTGTACCTGGATGCAGGGATGGCTCAATATGTGAATCTCTTTGCTGAGCCTGGGGATCCTGAGTACGCCCCACCTGTCCCAGAAGTTGAAACTCCTGTATGTTGCTTTTGATAGTGTTCCATTTTCTTATGCTATGTTAAAGGCATTTCAGTTATCACTGTTGTTCTAGGTATTGGGATTGCTCCGTTACGTGCTTGAATGGTTCCAAATTCAGTTATCACATTATCAAATTTCTGTGCGGCACTCTTAACATTGTTTTGAGACTTGCAGTTCGTCCTCTTCATTTTAGAGTACAGATGCTTTCCAAATTCATTGCTGCATGTTTTGAGTTTGATGTACTTTCCATATTTCACATTTTCACTTCGCTGCTATTATTCTAAATGTTGCTCCCTTGTTTGCATTTTAATTTTCTATGTCTGTAGTGTTCCAGATAAGTTGCCTATTTTTCCTTGTGTCTATGTTTTCCCCTAATCTTCCACTTTATGGCTGCAGTCGAAATATTTCATTTTGGAGCACCTGTGTTGTTTGGTTAATAATTAATGTAATATTTTTTTCATCTATCATCCCCTCTTAACCTATAAAAAATGAGCAATTTTCTTGTAAGAGTTTCGCATCAGCACTCTGTTTAGTTATACACTTGTTTTATGCTGGAAGATGGCTATCGTCCATTTTTGCATAGGATTAATGTTACAGCCGGTTCGTTGGTTTTTTTTTGCTTGCTCTGCACTCTTTTGAACGTTGTGTGCTCATTGGTGTTTTGATTGGTTGGATTTGGTTAATTTGCCTCTGGCTACTCACGAATCTCTCTCTCTCTCTCTCTCTCTCTCTCTCATGCACACATGTGTTTTTTGAATGGTTTGGCTGTGATGAACTGGTTAGCTAAGGTGTAGCATTTTGGACCTTCATTTTTACGCTCTGGATTGTGTCATCTCATTTGGGTTGGTCCCCTGCTGATACTGAATTTTTGCATATAGGCACAAAGAAGGGCTAGAATCCACAAGTTAAGACTAGAGAAGGGTGCAGCAAAGGCTGCAGAAGAGCTTGAGAAATGTGATGGCCTAATCCTTCTCCCCTCCCTTTCTCTGATTATATTCAATATGTCCATCCTCAAATGAAGTGAAATCTCATCAAATGAAGTGAAATCTCACTGACTATTTGATGCAGATGATCCACAAAATGATCCCAGTGCCACTGGAGACCCATATAAGACACTTTTTGTGGCTAGGCTGGTAAGACTTTATGTCAAGTATTTGCTAAGTTTTAGACTTGTGAACCTATGTAGCAGAGTTGGCTGCCACATGATTTGTGTATTGTGAAGATTATAGACGTAGTATCAATTAGAATGGTTCTATTTTATGATGGAACTAACAGGTTAGTCTCGTACTTGCAGAGTTATGAAACGTCAGAGAGCAGGCTAAAAAGGGAGTTTGAAACTTATGGGCCCATAAAACGGGTAGGTATTCAAATCATCCCTGCCAGGGGGTGGGGTTAATTGTGGTGGGTAAGATTTTCATTTGTGTTTATAGATGCTCTTCACTTCTGCATTTAAATGATTTTTTTCTCACATTATTTAGTCATTTTGTTTTCTTTTTGAAAATGCTTTTATAATTTCTGCACAAGTAGTCTTGAGAGATCTGTTTTCATCACCATTCTTTTCATACGTTGTCACAATGTTGTTTATTGACGCTAAAGTAGAATGTGTGGATCTCTGTGTGTGTGTGTGTGTGTGGGCGGGCGGGTGGGTGGGTGGGTGGGTGTGGGTGTGTGTGCACACGTATGTGTATCTTTATTAACAGCTTGTTGTTGGCTTTGAATTCACTCCCAACAAGTATTTTTTCGCCTCTCCTCGGATCTAAACCTGATGATAAATATACAAGGCCCTCTTCGCAAAAAAGGAAAAATAAAACTGGACAATGAGAAATAGGTATGATGTACCATTGCTTTTGGGAATTTACCTTTGGTGAGTAATTATGCAAATGCTTCACTGGAATTTGTGGCTTAAGAAGATTGGACTTTAGTAGCATTGTCGTTGTATGTTACGTGGTGCCGATTGAAGCCTATGATGGATGCAGCAAATTTTATTTGATTTCTTGTGATGTGAGATAGTTTAAGTATCTACTGGAGGTCATTCTCTGATATTGTTGATTGCACAATGCCTCATCCTGAATAAAGTGCAATAATGAGTTCAGTGTAAAAATTTTCTTTAGCAGAATATCTTCATGACACATGAAACAAGTATGCATGTTTGTTTATCTTCTAGAACATGTGGCATATGGTATGCTTCTTTGTCCATTGTGGGTGGGAATTTGATGCCTAGTGATTATCACAATTTCTAGTTCTATGTGCTACTAGGTGAAGCTTGCCAGATAGGGTTGCTTATCCAAACATGGTACTTTCCTGTTTTATTGGCCCTGGTACTTTGTAACCATGTCTGATAGTTGGTTGCCGAGCTGACGTACTGAGGTGAGTGGGCCTGCAGACACGATTTATTTTGGAACCTGTACCACAGGTATCGCGGGCTATCCACCTTGTAGAAGATATAGGTTGGTCTTGTGTATGTTATGTCAGCATCCTGTGCCATTGGATTTGGGAGGGTTCTTAAAGGTAGTGGCTTGTCCTCATGTTTAGCTTCTAGAGATTTCACACAACCATGAAGGTATATATTGATGGTTAACTAAGATCCATCGCAAGATGGTATGAATCTTTTTTTCATATGGTAATTTCTTCTACTCCCTTCTTGTCCTCCTATTTTGTTTCAAAGTTGGTATTACATCCACTACGGAGAAGCTGAAGTAGTAAGTTTGAGCACTGAAGCATGCCTTTGTGACTTTCCTTTTTCGAGCTACAAAAGGAGACAGCTCCTACACTTAGCGGCGCAGGGTAAAAAATATTGGGAGTATTGGCTTCTCTCTCCTTTCATTTTAATATCACTACGTGCTAATGTTTTTACTGAGCTTCTTTTTCATCCAAAGGCCAGTGTAAACCTATCAGCAGTTGATAAAGGATCCTGGTATTTCTGAATTCTAAATACTTCCCTGTTTTTTTCCTAATGGAAAATTTCCCTGGTAAGGGGATAGTCTTTTCTAATAATTGCCTGGTAAGGCAGTATTAGTCAGTTCAAGCCTGATAAATTGGCCCCGTCCATCAATATTTCTACGACACTTGCAATGGCGGTGCATCTCGCATGTGGAGCTTTGTGGATTAAAGGTGAGCGCGGCTAGTTGGCTTTATGCCTGTCTGCCGTGCCATTTAGGATTCTACTTCTAATTGATATCTTGTTATAGTGCATTAGATGCTCTCTAATTATCGTAGAGTTTTTCCCCCTGTAATTATTATTGTTATATTTACAGTTTTCTGGCTCCTATGAATTTTACCTTTTCTATATCTGTTGTGTTTTCTTAGGTCAAAATGGTCTATGACAAAGAGACAAACAAACCAAGAGGCTATGCTTTCATCGAGTATGCTCACACACGAGACATGAAAAGTTTGTGCTATACTCCCATGTTCAACTTATCTGATTATTGTTTTACTTTGAGCTCCACTGATGCAACATGTCTGTTTACCTGGACAGCTGCGTATAAGCAGGCTGATGGAAGGAAAATTGATGGGAGAAGGGTATTGGTAGATGTTGAACGTGGAAGAACAGTTCCGAACTGGCGACCTCGCAGACTTGGGGGTGGACTGGGAACAACCAGGGTTGGTGATGTGGATGTTAATCAGAGGTCTGTTAGGTAAAGTATCTTACTATGCTATTCTGATTGAGCACATATGATCCTCCTGATAGCAACGAGAATGGTTGATTTTACAGCTTTTGGTGTGGATTCGAAGGATTCATAAAAAAAAAATTTTGTTGGGAAATTGGTTATAAGCTGTCTACTTGGATTGCATCCCCCTCGATAACAATGAGGGCTGATTTGATAGCTTATAGTGGGAAATCTTAGGATTTGCTATAATTGTTCCTGTTGTGAATATTATTGTAGGAGATTTACTAGGATTGTATAACAACTGCTCCCAGTGTGGATCCCGCTTTCACGGGGTTTGGTGAGATCCAGAGGTAGGCAACCTTATACCTCTTGCAAGCAAAGTCAGCGATTCCAAGAGACCCCCAAAACTTTTCGAAGACCTTTTGTTGAGATGTAATCTTTTGAAAACATTTGAAAGTAGAAGCTACATATATGAAACTTCAAGTAGCAATATATTTAAAAAATAAATAAACAATATGGAATGTTGGTGCGTGGAAATAATATCAAGTATCATTATATCAATATAAAGTGTCTAAGACAATGGCAACAGTGACACCATTGGCCGTTGAGTGGCTAAAGGGTGAAGATAACCGATTAGCTACTTAAAATTGATCACTTTAATTCTAGATCTCCAAGGACTCGTAGTTTGAGCCATGTCCTCCGTAAGTCTCATACGTCTCATATCTTGTGTATTGACCTTATTCCAATTCTTCTTGGGTATTCCTCTACCCTTCTTACTTTTTGGAAGTTAAATCTTTTCACACTTTCCTATAGGAGCATTTATACCCTTTCTTTTGATATGCCTAAACTATCCGAGTGTTGCTTCCCTCATCTTGTTTTCTACGGGCGCCACCCTAACTCTTTCTTTTATAACTTTGTTTGTATCTTATCCAATCTCGTGTGACCGCATATGCACCTAATCATCCTCATCTCTGGTGCCCTCAATCTTTGAATATGAGAATGAGACTGTTTAATCCAACAATGTTGGTCTAACCATGTTAAGTTTTATATATCAATTTGGCTTTCAACAAACGAGTCATGTATACAAGCTCAAATGTGGTTAGTTCCAACTCAAAACCAATTGACAATGGATGGAGTAACTCACAAGTTTATATATGGGCAAAACCTTTAATTTTATCAATGTGGGACAATTCCTACTTTCATATTCTTCACAAACCACCATATGGTATACTTTCCCATTTAGTGGGATTGCTTCTCCCTTGCCAAAAGCGTGTCCGGTGTATCTTCTATTGGACGAGGATTGGCTATTCTTAAAAGTTTGTACCTCTTGCTGGGCTTTGGGGAAAGATTGGCTATTCTTAATAGTGTTTTGAGACTTTCAAGGCTTTCATATTGAGTGATTCTTCGCTGAATCACTTACTGTCTTTATCACATGAGCTATCTGCTATGTCTTGGATCCTTTCTAGTAGAGATGCTTGTATTTTGTTGGTATTATTTGCTGGTTAATGGGCTTATGTGTGATTTGTATTCCTAAGCTTGACTGTCTTGCTTTGAGTTAGTTTTGGCGGTTATGAATTGCATTGATTTCTTAGTTGAGATTGCCAGCATGCCGAATTGCCAATACTTGCTTTCTCAGCTAGATTTGGTCTATCATCAACTTTCACCTGATGGTTATAATGCTTAGCCTGTCTCTTTTCTGCTTGCCCCAGGGAGGTACAGTCAGGAGGGCCATCTCATTCGGCAGAGCCCAGGGCGAGGGAAGACAGGTATATTATCTTGTCCGAATATATTTGGGCCATGTTATCTTGTCTTCCCCCCCCCCCCCCCTTTCTCGTTATAGCTGTCATCTCTGTGGCAAAAGCCTCTGTGAATAAAGTGCTTGCTTGAAAGTCTAGATTGTAGATGATAATACTGTCTCTGGAAGGTGAACATTGAGGGTGAGAAACTTGTTTGGATCTAAATCTGAACCCATGCCCTGGGGAGCCCTGACCTTGTTTTTCCTTTTGTTTTTTTGGTTTTTTTTGGGGGGGGGGGGTGGTGATGCGGCAGCCTCTTTTGAATTATTGAGAGGAATAACTGAATAAGTGATGTTTCCATTGTTACCATGATTTAGAAACATTTTCTATACCTACTACACCACGGAAAAGAGACATTAGTGATATGACTATGTAATAAGGTATGTTGCTGGAGTCCTGTGGAATCCAAGCTGGAAAAAGTTGCACCAAATTCACTCTTTAATATGCAGGAAATTGATGTTATGTACTTGTTTCAGTTAGTTTGTAACATTTTTCTGGTGTTATCTTGCAATTTTGCAGTCATTCTACATTGTGCATTTCTCTTGCTTCCACGGTCGATTTTTTGCCTGTCATTTTGCTTTTATCCTGCAACCTATCCTGTTTAAACTGCAGGGAAAGAGAAAAATCTCGAGAAAGGGGGAGGGAGAGAGAAAGGGAGCGTGAGAAGTCTCGAGAGCGATCGCATGACCGGCCAAGGGACCGTGATCACAGAGAGGATAGGCACCACAGAGATCGAGAAAGAACCCGGGACAAGGAGAAGGAAAGAGATCGTGGACGGGATCGTGACCGTGATAGGACACGTGATCGCGATAGAGGTAGGGAACGTGGTCGCGAATATGAGCGAGAAAGGGATCGTGAGCGACCTCGAGACAGGGACCGAGACCGGGACAGGGACTATGAAACTGGGGAGGGGGATCATGACCGTGGACGTTCTCGTGACCGGGACTATGACCATGATCATGAAGCTAAACATGACCGTGACAGGCATGGTGAAAGAGAACGTGGTTATGACAATGACGAGGACCGAGGATGGTACGAGTCTGACCATGCACAGAAGCATTCTGAGACTGAACATGATGACAAGAACTATGGCCGTTATGGGCATAATCAGGCAAGGGGGCATTATGATGAAGATGCTGGTGCCGGTGATGATGACCGTTATAATCATTACCCTGATGACCGTGGCCGTTATGAGCAAATGGATGAAGATAATTACAATTAAGATCACGATGCTTAAGAAGATTGGATGAACGCTCTCTCGAACTGTGGAGGATTTTTGTGGAACTCGCACCTTGTTTGCTTTTTCTCCACTGGTCGCGCTAGAAGTTAGAGACTTGTGTGTTTCAGTTGAAGTAGGTGCCGTAGTGTCATTCGAGTGTCAGTATGGACGTTCTGCATTTGTCGGGGTCAGTGGCCTTGTGTTGTTTTTATTCTCCTCATCCGCCTTCTTCAGTTTTTGTGGATCTGTATTTGCTGTCAGTGGTTCTAATAGTAGCACCCGCTTTTCGTGACGTTTGATATTGACTTTGTTTGCGGTATCTTTTTTCAAGAAAAAATACATTGCGACTATTGTGATTACTGGTTGTGAACTTTGCTCAATTCTTGGTGCCTAGTAATATAGTAGTCTTCTTGTGTGCGTCGAATGGCGATGTTCAGTTGGCTCCGTACTGAAGAGTTGTAGTCTATGTATCATGATAAGCTTTCTCAAGACTCAGAAGGATCCATCTAGGATCGGCGGGTTTGCATTTTGCAAGGAGAGAATTTGTTCTTGTCATGGGCAAACAGTAGGTTCCTATATGTTACTGTTTCCTAGTTCCTATAATTTCTTTCGAATTTTTACCATTTCTTCCCTTTTATTGAAGAAAATTTTCAATTTTTTCCCCATTTTTTTCAGTCCTTTTTACTCATTCAACAAAAGTTTTTTCATTCATTTTTACTTCATATTATTCTTTTCCATCCTTTTCTTTTTATCTAAGAAAGAATTTCTCATTGTTTTTTATTCCATACCAATTCATTCCTAGTGATTCAATAAATATTTCTCATCGTTTTTATTCCATACCATTCATTCCTAGTCGTTCAATAAAAATGTTATTATTTTCTCATCTTTTGCATTTCTTTTTGATCGTTCCCATTTTTTTCCCAACGAGAATAACAGAGTTGGAGAGTGTAATTGAGCAGGGGAATATCTTGCTTGTTTCAAGGGTCTTATTTCTCACTTCGATGCTATTTTTCATGCGAAAGATGGAAGATGGTCGACATTCCCTGATGGGGCTGGTAACGACCTTTATGGTGTGTTTGGCATGGTATGTGTGGTAATGTGAAAAGGAAATGTTCGAATAGGGTAAGTATAATACATGGGCGCTTGGTATGTGGTAATATAATTTCTACAAATTATATGTTATTATAAAGGGAAGGGTTGGTAATTAGGATGTAGGATTGGGAATAAAGAGTAAAAAAACAATGTTGCTATTGAGTTATGCAATTCTATGTTATATTGGGGGTATATTTAAATAGCAAAATAATAAAAGTCTTGCTGCAAGACACTTTTTAAATGTCTTATTTTGACTTAAAAATTATATTAAAATGTTTTTAAATTAAAAAAAAGGTATGATCAAGTAGTGGAAGCATATTACAATTTATAAATGATGTCAAATTATCTTTTTGCATATAATTTACTACATTTCTAAAATACGGATATCATATACCATTCCAGATAGGGTTGACTTGATTAGGGCGTCATTTAATGCTTCGTTGTTGTAGTAGATGAATTCTTAAGCTCGACAATTTATAATTAAGTGTACTCACTGAAAATGTGATGGTTTTAAGTTGTAAAATACGTTAATTTAAGATTAGATAAGACATTTAAAGGTGTCTTGCGACAAAACATATATCATTACTCATTTTTATATTTGCTATTTTATTCCTAATTCGAGCTCCTATATATCAAACGAGGGAATGCGAATACATAAACGAATCTCCCATTCCTACAACTAGATTCTAAATCCCACATGTGATTTCTCATTTGTCAATTCTACATATCAGATGCCACCTTAGGTTATTAGTACATTGACACTTTATCGTTGTGTAATCTAACTGTGTTCTTTTTTATCATGTGTTTTTTTTTTTTTTTTTTTATTTTTATTTTTAAAGTGTTAGAGTATAAAACTAATTGCTGAGCTTTCAACTATCAGTTTAAGCTTTTGGTTGAGATGATTCTTGAATATTGTATCAAAGCCTTTCTGAGCCAGAGGTCTTGATCAAGTTCGAATTTTAGCAACCCCCATATTTGTTGAGCAAGGTATGGAGAAACCTTTGCAGCATCCACATTTCAAGCTCAAACGACATTCACATGAGGAGGTGTTTTAGAGTATAAAACTTGTTCTTAGGTCTTCAAATATCAGCTTAAGCTTTTAATTCAATATTATAATCAATGAAAACCGCTGTTGGGTATGAACTAGCCACTTGATTTTCCAACAGAAAGCCTGCAGTATACGCTATCAAAAGGATCCAAAGGCGAGAGGTAACGTGTCATTCACATGAATACGAATGAGGATGGCAACAAAAGAATGAACCTTCTTTGCATGTACTTCAATTGTTATGACACCCACTTCCCCCTTTTCTTCAACTTTCATCAAAACAGTCCAAGAAAGTAAGACTTTCATGGCAATGGGCACTTGTATAGAACTCACAGTTGGATCCAAAGTAATATATTCATCTTTTCCCACTTTCAGAATGCCATACTTCAGTCATCAGTGTCATGAATTTGCTTCCTTCGTAAATAAAATGAATATAATCCTTGTCGCGTAATTTGTCGTGGTCTATCCAAAATTCACAGTGAAGCTTTTAACTGGTAAACTTCCCAGAAGTTTCCTCAGCAGAGTTGGCAATACATAACAATTTACATCCCCACACTTTTTTTTTTTTTTTGCAAGGGGACCATGAATGAGAAGAGTAAAAAATAGATTGGTAGGGATAACTTAGAGATATCTATAAATGATGACCAAGTAGCTAGGCTGTGAGGACTTGGAGGCCTGTGCTTTGCTTTATACCTAACTAGGTTCATTAATCAAAACCAATGGCTAAGTTTGAGACGGACCGAAGATTTGTTATAGTATGGTCGATGATCTTTTTGGGCATCCTGCTTTTGATTAGTGCCGTGAGTGCAGATAGACCCTTGAAAGGTATGCATGATCATTTAGCAAGTGTAGCTGATCATGAAGAGAAAATCCAAGAAGACAAGGCGTTTCACTTTTTATGGCAAACTGGGAAATTCTCCTATCGACCTGTCTGGCCGGTCAGTTATCCTTTCATAAGCTCCCCCCTCCCCCCAAAGTTTGTCTGAAATTCTCTCTTGTTTCCTGGAGAGTGCTGATATTTTTTGTTTTGGGTTCTATATTGGAGCAGGAGATAAAGTTTGGGTGGAGGATCATCATGGGGACTACGATAGGGTTCCTTGGTGCAGCACTAGGAAGTGTTGGAGGAGTAGGAGGCGGCGGAATTTTTGTTCCAATGCTCACTTTGATCATTGGTTTCGACCCCAAAACATCAACCGCCATTTCTAAATGTGGGTGACTGTTGACTTAAGAGACTCAAGTCTCACATTATATAGTGTATAATAAGACATGAAATTCATCTATGTTTTCATGGGTCGATCTTGAGCGTAAATAAAAGAACTTTCTCTAAGATTGCAGGTATGATCACGGGAGCAGCTGCATCGACAGTGTACTGCAATTTAAGATTAAGGCATCCGACCTTGGACATGCCTATCATAGACTATGACCTTGCTTTACTACTCCAGCCTATGCTTATGCTTGGAATCAGCTTCGGAGTTACCTTCAATGTCATGTTTGCTGATTGGATGGTTACTGTTCTTCTTATAATCCTTTTTATAGGTACTGACACAACATTAACAACCTTATTATTAGATGCTAATCTTGCCCCCTGGAGTTTTGACGAGAATAATAATTCATGATCAACGTACAGCTACTTCTATGAAAGCTTTTTTCAAAGGCATAGATACCTGGAAGAAAGAGTCATCACTGAAGCAAGTAAGACATAAAAGTTTCCCTTTTTTGGGGCCCCCAGCGGGGGGGGGGGGGTGATTCGGGTTTTCCCCTTCTCCCTTGTTCTAGCTTATGGTGTATATTTGCAACAGGCTTTTCATGAAGAAGATAAACTGGAGGAATCAGAGGCTAAATCTGAAGGTGATGATCAGAATACACTGAAGTTGAAGGAAAAAATTTGATAAACATTTCCTTAGTTAAGAAAAGATGCATCAATTCTCGCTCATCAAATGTATATGTACACAAAAAAGTTAAAATCCGTTGAACTTGTTTAACTGCAGAGGGGTCGAGTGGAGACTATGTGCCTATACCCAGTGAACCTGCACCTACTGCACCATCTGCTGGTGCACACGATACCACGGTTAGCCTAATAAACCCTGGCATGCCTGCTGGATTTTCACATCCTCAATGGTAACAAGGACTTCTATTATACCTGTTGACAGCTCCACTTATTTTTGCTACTATCTTATCCAAACAGGTTCCTATCTTAAGCAACATATACTGGAAAGAATTATTCTTACTTCTATTCGTGTGGATGGCCTTTCTCGCAGTTCAGATCATTAAGGTATACCTGTGTCATTCCTGTTCTCAATGAATACTGGATTTTCGACCAGTTTTTTACATATGGTTTTCGCTCCAAATTTAATAGCTAGCTTTTTCGTATGATTTTCCTACATTAGTGTGGTAAATGATGATCAATGTTCCACGTTAATATGGTGAATGCAGACACAAACAGTGACATGCTCCCTGCAGTACTGGATTTTGTATGCATTACAGGTAAATTTTCAAAAACTCTAGATTGTCTAGAATCTGATAGAAATGAAGACAATTTGGTATATAAGCATAATAAGGATCATATTAGTTAATTATGAATATGTGGTCTTGATGAAGGTACCAATCGCAGCATCTGTGACGCTGTTTGAGGCAGTGTGCTTGTACAAAGGGAAGAGAGTGCTTGCATCCAAAGGAAAAGAAGTCACAAATTGGAAAGTGCATCAAATATTGTTCTACTGTTTCTGTGGAATAGTGGCTGGTATGGTTGGTGGCTTGCTTGGCCTTGGCGGTGGCTTCATCTTGGGTCCTCTCTTTCTCGAACTTGGAATTCCTCCTCAGGCATATATTCTTTATCTCCAGTGTCTCCCTCATACACCTGCGTGTGCACACACACACTCTTTAACCCATGATAACAGAATTTTATACGATAATTATAGGTACTATAGAATTAGTATCCATAATAATCAGTGATCACTCTATCGTTAACAATAAAATTTTGTGTAGGTAGCAAGTGCGACATCAACTTTTTCTATGGTATTCTCATCCTCTATGTCAGCGGTGCAGTACTACATTCTGAAGCGATTCCCAGTTCCTTATGGTAATATATATATATATATATATATATATATATATATATATATATATATATATATATATATATATATATGTTTAATTAGACTATTTGAACCATCAATGACCATTCTTTTTTCAAAAACAGTATGGAAAAGAAACGACATATATATATTTTCTTTCTTCGACTTGCAGCAACCTACTTCGTCCTTGTAGCTACCTTGGCAGCCTTTGTTGGTCAGCATGTCGTAAGGAAGTTAATCGCAATGCTAGGCAGACCATCCATTATTGTATTTATACTTGCGACTATCATTTTCATCAGTGCAATCACTCTAGGTACAAATTCATTCTCCTTCATTTTTCCTTGTTCTCCTGGATGTTTAAACATGATTAGGCGACATTTCTCACAAGGATTCATACGGGAGTTCGTCATCCTTGGATTTACATAACCACCTCTTAGGCCTGTATTGCTTGGTTTTATGTTAACTGAGTTTTGTCTTACCAATGCAGGTGGAGTGGGAATAGCAAACATGATTGAGAAGCTGCACAATCATGAATACATGGGCTTCGAGGATTTATGTAGTTAAAGCTTTTCCACTAAAGATTTGGATTTTCCAATGACATTTGCGAGAGACGAATATTCTCTTTAGCATAAAGAACTCCCACCTAGCATTGTTTTTCTTTCTCTTTTCCTCCCCCGTTGATCCAAATTAAGAATTGGTGGACTATTTTGTAGGTGATGGAATGCACCAACTTGCTATGTAATAGGATTGATTTCCATCAATCAAATATTTTAGCATAATGAACTGACTTAATTCCAAAACCATAGCTTTATGTTTGATGTTTCATTTCGTTGGGTTTGGTTTGGTTTGATTTAGTATTGTATCTTACTATCATCATATCATGTCATCTTTCTTTGGAGGGGGCTGTGCCATATTATCATGTCATCTTATTTAAACTACATCTTATTTAAACTATGTAGCTATTTTATAGCATAATGTCGCCTGCTCCTTGGGAATTACTAAAACTAGCCTCTAAACTCGTGCTATGCACGGGTTGTTTTAAAGTTTTAGGTCAAATTTTTTTAGAGATATTGTAATTAATCTTATAATTTAAATTTTTGTAAATCATACTATTAAGAAATCAATAATTTATTTTCTTTTACTCTTCATATAAGTAGTTGAAAAGACATTACTTATTAGGATGATTTTAAATCATATACTATTTTAATTTTAATTTTTAAATAAAGTTTTAATAAGTTTTTAGAGACATGTGTCACTGTATCATTCGCACTTATTTTTATATATAAATATATGATATGATATGATATGATATGATATCATTGGATTTGTATTAGTTGCAATTATTAAAAGCATTGATCAAGGGGCAAAAGCGTAAAAACATGGATTTCCCGCCAACCGCGCATGGTAGAGCCATTAATAAATTCACACATTTTTGGTTCAACTGAACCAGCTCTAGTCTACTTTCTCTCTCCATGGAACAAGAAGAAGAAGCGGCAGCAAAACCCAAAACCCCAAACATTCCTCTGCTACATCTCTCTCTCCTCTAAAGTATTCTACTTTGTTTTTCGCTTTTGGCATCGTTGGAAATTCAATCACCTTTACAGAACTTGATGAAAAGAACCCTAATTTTATTGGAACCCAATTTCATTTATTACCTTTGACAGGACTGGCAATGGCAAAGTCTTCCCGTCAATGTTTGAAAAGAACCCTAATTCTGTAACTGTTTTCTTAGATTAATCTGAAACGGGTTTTGCACTTTTGCCTTGTTTTGCTTAGGTTTAGTAAGATATTAGGGTTCAATAATGCCAGAGGATAACGGGACGAAGACTGATTCTTCCGACTCTCCAACTTCTGTCCTCGACGAGGTTTGCTTGCCTTTCATCCCTTCTATTTCTATTTTTTCAGTAGCTATGCTAAAACTTTGTTTTTTTTTTTCTCCTTGGGGTTTTTTGGGGGGGGGGGGGGGATTAATTTTGCTATTCACTTCGTATTTTGGGTTTTAAGTTGTGTAAAATTGCCAATCAATTTCATGATCGCTAAATGTTTAAGAGAAAATGGAACTTCAGTACGATGTGACTTGTGTGGGATTAATAAAGAAGCTAGCACCAAGGGCATGAATGCATACTTGTTTAGAGGTCCATTTATGTATTTAACATCCAACACAAAAATGTGGTAAGAAGCATGACTTAGCCTACTCTTTATGCCATCAGGGCGACTTAATTAGCACAGTGACTGAAACATACGTTAGTGATGCATTTGTAAAAAAAAATTTGTGCTGAAAAGGGCTCAAATCAACTCATGGGAAAATAAGCCCATCCAATATCTTTATCCTGGCAGAAAGTTTAACGAATAGATGACATCTGAATGTTCCTTTACTACCGTTTATTTGTAATCGTAGGGATATGGAGGATGATAGATTAGCCACCAGATTGTTGGTCGCATGAGAAGTTGAGAACCATGCAATTGACCCTAACCTAGTTAGAATGCATAAAGGAAATGTATAGCCTTGCCCAAGTTGCTTGTTTTATACTTTCATCCTACAGCGAGAATTTTCATTCATAGCAGTGTAGGAAATTGCCTTTTTTGGCTGGGTAACCGAATCTTCTCGTGTCAGCTGTGATTTCTGGTGCAGTTGCCCCTGAAAACTTCTTTCTTCAGTTCTTGCACAATAGGTGGATGGTGGATTTTGAATCCAAATCCAAATCCTTAACCAAGAAACGAGAATCTCACTTAGGTAAAGTTTTGGAGGGTCCAATCTAGCAATCTCTGTTTAATGCATGACTGTAGAGGGGCTCGTTTTCCTAGACCCTAGACTTAAGGACGATTGACTGCCTTTTTTTGACTAATCAAAAATTAATGCCCGGAATTCTTTGTACATTCTTCCCTTTTTTTTGGTTTTTTTTTTTTTGAATTCTCAATTCTCAATACATATGATCTTTGGCTTTTGTATCTACATTACATTTGCAGGCTTAAGTTTATAAGCATAAAACTTGCCACCAAAGTCTTTATGTTTTGAATGACAAAGACAATGTTTCCGTTTGTGCTCCATTGTATGATTGCATTGAGTAGCTCAACTATTTGATATTGATTTTACTCATTAACATGCAGGGTAATGCTAAGGATGGGGTGGATGTCAAGTTAGAGGATGATGTAGTCATTGACCTAAAAAATGGAGATTCTACTCTTATATCGAAAGCAATGGCAGAAGAAGAAGAGAAATTGCTTGAAGATAGAGGCAAGGAAGAAGATGCTAAGAGGGAGAAATTGCCAAACGCAGCTCTATTCAGAATTTTTGTTGGAAAAGATGGATGATGTGACATTAGTATGGCTTATTTATGGTCTTTTCAGTTTTAAAATTTACCCTGTGTTTGAGTGTATCGTATACGAATTCATGTAAGTGGTGGTGGTAGAATGGAGTGGAGGACCAAGGAGAAGAACCCAGCAAGGGGGAAAAGAAAGGATGTGGTGCAAAAAGATTAGGCTTCTGCACAGTACAATGATTTAAGAACTAAGAAACCCTTATATGTTATCAACTTAGAAGTTCAGATTACATCTGATTTTCTTTCCTGTAAGGTCTTTTAAGTTCTGATTTTATGCAGTACCTCATGATTGTAAATTCTTAGTTGATTGAATGCAACGCTTACTAGTTGCCGACTTTGAATATCTGATGATATATTTTTTTTCTTTGATTTTTTCCGCAAGCACGGGTTGGTTGGAGGCTAGCTTTTCTTTTTTTCATGATTGATTTTTGCTGTTTTACTCGACCTGCTTGTAAATGTATGGAAGTCTTTTTCATGCAACATTGCTACATATTTGAATCTGTTCATCATTACTTGCAATTGGCATGGCTTATGTGTCGATATTTGCAATTGGCATGGCTTATGCGTCCATATTGGATCAATTGGCTACTTGTACATTGCTTCTTAGAGATTGACGTGTGAATAGATTTGCTTCTCATTACGAAGAGATCTTCAGTTGAAGTTGATATGTGACAATGATGTGTGTTTGAGCTGGTTTTTGATGATGGTTTTGTGAGTTTGTAGAAGAAAGCAAAGAGAGCAGTTGCAGCAATGCTGACTAGATCGCAAGGAACAGCTGTTGAAGATGCTAAGCTAACTAAGGAGGAGGGAGCTGCAAAGCAGCAGGCCGAACTCATACCTTTGTTGACTGGTGGACAGTTAAAGCCTTACCACATAAAGGGGTCAAATAGTTGATCTCACTGTGGCAAAATGGCCTGAATGGTGTACTCGCTGACCAAATGGGTTTAGGGAAGACTATTCAATTGGGTTTCTTGCACATTTGAAAGGCAAGGGTTTGGATGGACCATCCATGGTGATTGCTCCTCTGTCTACTCTCTCAAATTGGGTAAATGTGATAACCAGGTATGTCTTACTAGCATCATTGTCATTCGGTGTCATCCTGTAGATTTCTAACATCTTGTTTGTTTCCTTTAGGTTTGTTCCATCAATGAAAGCAATAATATATCATGGTGACAAGCAGAGGTGTGAGATATGGCTCTTGTATATGCCGAAAACGATTCACTCCAATTTCCCAATAGTTACTTTTTATGAGGTTGATCTTAGTGATGCCAGAAAACACTTGAGGCATTATAAATGGAAATATGCCGTGGTTGATGAGGTAAATTTACAGAAGCAGTGTCGGAGACTGCTTTCCTGCTCTGTATGTGGTGACTTTACTTCTCTAAATTTTTGGTTTGATGATTCTTATCTATGTTTCTCCTTTTGGGAGCCACCGTCTGAAAACTCAAACTGCAAAATGCTGAAAGAGTTGAAGCTTTTGCCTATTGGGAACAAGCTTCTATTGACTGGGACTCTGCTGCAGAACAACTTGGCATAGCAGTGGTTATTGTTGAGTTTCATTTTGCCAGACATATTCTCTTCTCACGAGGAATTTGAGTCCTGGTGTGTTTGTTTCTTATGTTTATGTTACCATCACTCAGTTGCTCATTGTTGATTGTTTTAGTTTCCTAGTTCGTGCTTATAATTTTGAGTCTTTGGTTGCATCATCACTCTGTTTTATTTAGCACTTCTGCTCTACTTAAGTATCTCTGGATTGCGGACTCTTGCTTTATGCAAAGTGCCTTTGTTTCTGTACTTAAGCTTTCTTCAACTTTTCTTAGAATCATTAGCTGATGTTTGGTAGAAGCTTTTGGTAATGTGAATAAAAGACTTCTTCTTTTACTGCAAAGGGCCCTCTAGGTCATTACAGAAATGGGATTTATCTTAATGTTTGTAATCCAGAGTTTTCCTTTGAGTGCATCAACGATCATCCTGTTCTGTGTTCAAAAGAATATATGTGTCTTGACAACGTATTCAAAAGGGAAGAAATTTTCTGTATAAATTTCCTGATGAATTCTATGACACACAGGGAGAACAACACAATAAAAATAACCACTAGTACTTAAGCCCATACAGATCATCATAGGTGCCTAAGACCATAGCCAACTGGAGACTTCCCAAGAGTCATATGAATTGGGGAGCCAAGGCATGGGTTGGGGACTTAGTTTAAAAAAGCCCGCTTGAGCCATGCCTAGGCACGCCTCGGCCTGAGGCTACAAGGTTAGCGCCTCGGAGGGGATGAGGTGCGCCTCAAGGATACAAGGCTATATCTTAGCCCTTTTTCTTCTTTTTCTTGGCCTTGCCTTTACCTTTTTTCTTCTTTTCCTTCCTTGAGAGCTTAAAGGTGAGCTATGCTTGTACAGAAAGTGTGTGCATTGGGAAATTAAGATTATAAGATTAACATATCTTAAGGTTATTTGCAGTGTTAGTAGTTATATTAATGTCTAATCACTTTTTTAATGCGCATAATCTAACTTGTTTCTGCAAAATATGCTTTGTGAAATTTGAAAGACTTATAAAAAACTTTTGCATAGAAGTGCACCTCGCATCCATAATGCGTGCGCCTTTGCCTCATGCGTTGCGCCTTCGCCTCATGCGTTGCGCCTTGCACTTTGGGACCCTATGCACATCAGTGCGCCTCGCGCTTTTTAAAACTAAGGTTGGGGATGGGGGTGGGGGAGGATATAAGATTTAGGTGATGAACTAGAGATTGTCTTTTCTTTAAACTGACATGAGTTCCAATCCAATTAGATATCTTTCCTACCTTACTATGAATTCAAGGGAAAAGATGCCTTATATGTTATCTATATAAGGGTAGAGTTCACTATTTCCTGTGTGTCATAGATCAGGTCTTCCTTCAAGTCACCTGTATTGACCCCAGTGCCAAGCGTCTCTCTTCTGGGTTGCTCATTTGAGTGATTTCTTTTCCTCATCAGATGCCGAGTGTTCTCATTAATGGGGTGAATTGAATGGATTCTTCCTATACAACAGAGACTGGAGGCGGTAGATCTATCCTGCAATGGAGTGAATTGAAAGATTCTCCATGTCCTGAAAAACACAGACTGGAGTTAGTCTTGCTCTGTGCAGTCATACTTTTTCTTTTGTTTTTTCTTTTTGGGGGGGGGGGGATAGGGAAGTATAGGAATATAAACAGGTGCAAATGCCACTAAAGCAATTCAAACAACATCTAGATTGAGCACAATCTGGTTACTTAAATGTTAGCAAATCAATGAATGACGTAGTAACGAGGGTTCCACCAGGGGGCGGGGGTGAGCATGCCTTTTCAAATTTATGAGCTTGGATGTGAATTGTCAGGATGCTAGCTATGGCATCGGAAACTGTGTCATCCTCTTTCAAGGTTTGAGGAGCAAAGGTTCTCATAATTGGACAGCAGCTTTTAGCAAATACCAGTTTGTGGAAGGACAAAAATGACAATTCTAATTTGAGAAGGTAACCACTGATGTAGGAGATGACAGTGATAATACTCACAAAACCCATACTTTTGAGGAATAGCAAACACACTCGCTCATTTATTTTACATGATGCTAAAGAGCCTGTATGCTCAATTTGTCTCCCTTTGGCTGCATTATTCTATTTCCATGGTCAAATCAGAAATACTACTGTCAGTAGAGTCACATATATTTAACTTAGTGACAAGAAGGGAATGACCAATAATTGATGACACAGTTATGCTACAGATGAGCTGGTCATTGTCTGATGATGAATGGGAATTTCACAAAAGCGATTTTGTAGCCATGTATGGTAGTTTTTTTTTTTTGGGGGGGGGGGGGGGCGTAGGTGCTGCTGTTATAGAATCCAGTTGGTCGCAAGAAAGAGTATTTGTCCTCCCGACAAAAAAAAAAAGAAAAAAGAAAAGATTCATATTTGTTTCTAATATTTCATCTAGATGACAGTCAAACTAAACAAGGTGGTTTCTCCCAACTTTCTTATTTTATCAAGCTTTTCTCTCCCGTGTCGTGAGAAGTGTTCATGTAGATCTTCCCTGATCGTGGTCTTCATTTATTCCATGTTGGTGGTGGTTTTGTGCTTTTGTCTAACATTCTAAGAACTTATGGCAGCTCTCAAAAGATATTCCTAGCTAGTCTTAGTGATTAGGCACCTATGTTGTAAAAATGTAAAATACTGTTAAGTTTATAGGTCATGTGTTTTGATTTTCTTGTAGTTCTGTTTAAGGTTTTCAGTGATGCTGTTGTTCCCTGTGTCAACTGATTCCTTTCATGCTGCACTATGTTACGTTTTCATATGCATGATGCAATTGCATTGTCTACAGGTTTGATCTATGAAGGAAGTGCAGCAATGAGGCTATGAGAGAGGAACTGGAAGAGAAAAGGAGGGTTCAAGTGTGTTTCAAAGCTCTAAGCAATCTTGACTTACAAGTCCTGAAAATGTTTGTGGTCTGCTTCTAATGTCTCAAGTCTTATTATCCTTTAGGTGGTGGCAAAGCTGCATGCTATTCTTTGTCCATCTCTCCTTCCAAGAATGAAGGCAGATGTTGAACTAATGTTCCCCTGCAAAAAGGACATTATTTTATATGCTACAATGACTGGCCATCAAAAGAACTTTCAGGGGCGTCTAGTCAATAAAACAGTAGAAAATTATTTTGTGGAGAATATCAGTTGTGGTAGATTCCCCTCTTTCCCTTCCCTTGTACTTCAATGTGATGATGAGGACTTGCTTCTTTTTAAGTATTAGGATTTTATATCTATTCCTTGATTTTTTGTTATCCGTTCTATTCATCTGTTGTATTGTTTTTCTATAAAATGTTTTCACAAAATCCTTTTTTTGTGGGTTTCTTGGAATCAATCTTTCTACTGGTAGAGATGTCTGTAAATGTAAGGTTATCTACATCTGGATCTCCCCAAGCCCCATGAAAGTGGGACCACACTGGGTGGTGGTGTTTTTGTTCTGTTTCATTGTTTCAGCTTAGTTTCCTGTGGAGGTGACAATGTTGCATTATTAGGTCCACCCAAATTTTAAACGAAGCTCTAGTATTTTCCTTCAGGATGGTTGGAGCACCTGCTCTTGCATAACTTCTTGCTCAATTTTAGGAGTAGAAAAAGCGGTTTGTAGACTTGTAATCTTGGCCTTGTATCAGTTACCCCCATATTGTTGATTATGTGATAGTTATAGGAAAGAGATCACGTAAATAATTTTATGTATATCATCATCCTAGACCTAGCAAATGGATCATTCATGTTAGATTAACCTGGTATTGAGTACGTTTTAGGTCAATGGGACACTAGGCTCTTGTTCAGTCATTTCTAGTTGAGGTCATATTTTGATCTGTTGTCACATGTTAGTTTGTTTAGATTAATCTTGTCAAACAAATATGTCCCTTTTGAGGGCATCAGGGAAAGTATAATTTATCGGAGTCTCCATAGTGTATCTGAAGGTGGTAATACTTGTATGTCTTGGTTGAGGGCATGCTATGCAGACAAAATAACTTTTTGACGCTGCAATTCTTATCAGGATGAGTTCTTCTTGTGGAAGAGGGGCAGTATATCCTGGATTTACTGGTTTATTTGTAGCTTAAAAAAGTTACTCGAGAGCTTATTGATTACACATTTGCATCCAATTAATATTATTTTTGCATAAGATCACCGTAAAACTTGGTTTTATTGAATTGTGCTTTGTTTTTGCTGGTTATGATAGTATGGCAGCCTCTTATTTTGGATACTTGTATCTCGAAGCATTTAGGGGGTTTAACTTTTTGAAGTTATGAATGCCCAGCACAAAAGTTAATGTGAGCTGAGCAAAGAAGGCTTAGGGGGGATGATGTGATAACTGTGATGTTGGTGCACTTAAATGGTTGTTTGCTTTATTTTATTGTGTATTTTAAGTTAAGATTTACGTCTGCCATTACTATTGTGTGCTTGCTAGCTCTGATTCTTCTGCTATTATTCTCTATTGTTTTCTGTCTTGGTTTCTTTTTTCAGAAATTGCAGGTCCGACACCGCATGGTATGAAAAGAAAACTTTAACAATTTAATGGTTCAACTTCTCAAGAACTGAAATCATCCGGATCTCTTGGAGTCCGCTTTTATTGGGTTATGTGAGTGCTAGAATGATCAAGATCTAAACTAAAAGACACTACTAATTTCTTTTCATTTATACTAAAATTGCCTTTTTCTTGCAGACTATTATACACCCGTAGATCAAATTGTTGCACAGTGTGGCAAGTTCTGCTTGCTAGACAGGTTGTTGACTCAGCTATTTGCCCAGAAGCATAAAGTAAGCTTTAGAAGTATGATCGTATCAAATACTAGGCTTAACAGTGACTTCTATAGCCAGTCTGAATGTGATTTAATATTTCATTCTGTTAGGTTCTTATTTTCTCTGTGGACGAAAAATTCTGGACATAATGGACTACTACTTCAGTGAGAAATGGTTCAAGGTTTGCAGAATTGACGGCAATGTGAAACTTGATGAAAGGAGGAGACAGGTTAGTGATTATGAACCTATGAAGATCGCATCGTTAAACTGCATTTGAATATGTTCAGTTTCTTGCTGTAAACTTTTCTTGTGAATCATATCTGAAGTCATGCAACCCTCCTTGTTCCACTGTGCTGTCTTTCAAAAATTCTTTTGTCCTGTCTTTCTAAACTTCATATTTTTGTGTATGACAGCTACTATGCTTTTATAGTTGTTCATCCAAAATTTTTCCTAGGCATTGCAGGGCTTGTTGGAGCATACTCCACATTGTGTTTTGCTTGGATTCAGATATGCTGACTCCTAATTTTGAATCCCTGTGAACCAATTTCTTTCTTACTTGCTTCTGCATGTGGGGGGTTTTGGACTTGTACGCTACCGAGTGCTTTCTTTGGTAAGAATGATGGTTTTGCTTTTTCCCTTAGTATATTGGAAAGTTGAGTTAAATTGTGGAAGCTCAGGTACCTTCTTCCATTAACATGTGACTTTTCATTGAACTTTTAGGAATTTGTCTTTTCTTTTATGTCTTAGGTCACCAAGATAATCTGAAAATATTTGCTTCATGTGTCTCTTTTAAACAGACTATTTCAGGTAAAATGTACATATGTATAGCACAGAATTTTGCGTGCATCAACAGATACAGGAATTTAATGATCTAAATAGCAACTGTTGAATATTTCTTCTAAGCACAAGGGCTGGAGGGTTAGGCGTTAACCTTGCTGCTGCAGACGCTTGTATTATTTATGACAGTGACAGGGTAAGGCTGTTCATCTATTATGCAATTGTATTTGTCATCATAGAGGGCAAAGTTGTTCATCTATAATGTATTTGTACTTCTCATCATAATTCGAACATTATGATTTGTTTTGTATGTACTTCCCAGAACCCTCAAATGGATCTGCAGGCAATGGATTGTTGTCACAGGATTGGTCGAACTAAGCCTGTTCATGTTTACAGACTTTTACAACTGCACAGTCCATTGGTGCTTTTGGGGGGGGGGGGCCCCGGCCGGGAACTGAGGTTTTCTCTGTTTGTAGGGACGTATTCTGAAAAGAGCTTTCAGCAAGCTGAAGCTGGAACATGTTATTGGGCAGGGCCAATTCAAGCAGGAAAGGACAAGGAATGATGGTATGGAGGTATCTTATCAATCTCTCTTTCAATTCATTCAGTTTTTGTCACATACTGTGAGATTGATGGTTGCATTCCATTTTACTATCAGTGGTATACAATTTTTAACCCCCCCCCCCCCCCCCACAAAAAGAAAACCTCAGTGGTGTACAATGATATCTTTTTTCCTTTTCGGGAGGTTAGTTTGGGGCTTCGGTTGCTATATTTCTCCTGTTTTATGATGGTGCAAAGCTTCGACGGTTTCTTTCAATGTTTCTTTATCACTTGCCAAGGCCATGGTCGCTAATTTGCTATTTTTCTGCTGTTTCGTGATGGTGCAAAGCTTGGCAATTTCTGTTAACGGTTTTCTTTTGTTGGTCAAACCATGGCCGTTCTTGACGGTGTGCTATTTCAACGTCTTCAATTGAGTTTATGACGTTGAAGTTGATGCTTGTTGGCCGGGTCATTTTATACTTGGTGATAGCTCTTTGTCGTTGTGTTTTAACCTCGATGATACGCTGAAATTTGGAGAAGCAGGAAGATCTGCTTGCTCTCCTGCGGGAGGAGGATTCCGAAGATAAGATGGTCCAGACAGATATCAGTGATGAGGATCTAGAGAAAGTCTTAGACTGCAGTGATTTGGTCAGCAATGCAAGTGATGATGAAGATCCCAAGACTGAGAAATTTGTTCTTCCATTGAAGGGACCCGGCTGGGAGGTTGCATACCGACTGCAACTGGAGGCATGTTGTCTAGTGTCTACTCTTAACAGTTAGAATGGAGTTCCTGTGAACACTGGGCTCTTTGCGCTTCCCTCTGCGGTCTGCACAGCGTTTTGGAATTGGGGACTGCTTCTGTTAACACAGCCCCTGAGAAAGGAAGCTACTTTTTCTTTTTCTTTTTTCGGTAAATGACATCAATTCTCTTGTATTGTTAGAAATGTAGATGGTTACAGTTAGACCTGTCAGTTCGGACAGACGGATCAAATACGAGTCCGATATTTTCGGGTTCAGACAAAATATAGGTCGGTTACATTTTGGGTTTAGAAAAAATATGCGTAGGTGTATTTCGGTTTTGGGGATTTTAGGTTGACCTAACGGGTTCATAGTGCCATTTGTGAGCTGTTTTTCTTTGGTTCAAATTGATATCTTGGCATATTTATTACTCGAAAGTGTCAATATTAAAAAAGCATAATAATTGAGATTTCTTAGAAGAATGTTTTTAATGTTTAAACTTTTTATTATGATATATGAATGTCATATACAGACGGGTAAAGAATTGAGTCTCCTTTGGTTTGAGTGGGTAGGCCTCCAAATTAAAATAAGATCAATGCTAGGTTATATTATTTATGGGTTGACTTTTCTAGAACATGCCAACGGGTCACAGTAGCTTGGCCTACTAATAACTCATTTAATAATTGGATTTTTTTTACTAACCAACTATTGTTCAATTAGATACACTTTATTAATAGGTCAACCCTAACATGACCATAGCCCAACTCATTTTCCACCACCAACATCATATTTTAAGAACAATTAGAATGAAAACCAAATAAAAGGGAATTCCATAAGTGCAAAATATTACATGCTAGTTTTAATATCAAAATTTGAGATCGTTACAAAGTAATTTGTTTATAATATAATTAGACAAATTTATTTCATGAAATATACAATGGCATGAATTGCACATCATTTGTAATATTAGTCATATCCTAAATTGATTTTTCTAAAGAGGTGATGGTCATTTCACGTTATTTCATATCCAACAACAACAACAACAAACTCCCAAAGTGGGTCCTGCTTTCGCGGGGTCTAGGGAGATCCAGTTGTAGGCAACCTTACCTCTACCGGTATTCCTACCCATAGAGAGGTTGATTCCATAAGACCCACAAAACAGTTTTGAGAAAAAGGGGTGAAGATAAAACGAATGCAAAACCATTTACCGAAGTAAGAGAGAGGGGGGGAGAAAAGGTTCTGGATAAACGAATAAAGAGGGGGTGGAGACATACCTCAACACATCGTGGGTGCTTGGTGTCGTGACAATCCGGAAAAGCATTACCTGTAAACAAAACCAACGAAAACCCACCCCACCCCACCTAGGCTACCGCCTCCTACGGAGCCGGTCCCCTACAATCGGGGACCTTAATCTTGTCCCGCCACAACCTCCTATCCTGAGCCATGTCCTCCGTGAGACCGACAACTCTCAGGTCCTCTCTAACCACCTCCTCTAGGCTCTTCTTCGGCCTCCCTCTCCCTCTCTTACCACCGGGTGGGTTGATACTCTCGCATCTTCGCACTGGGGCGACCACACTTCTCCTCTTCACGTGGCCGAACCATCTGAGCCTCGATTCCCTCATCTTCTCCTCTATGGGGGCCACCCCAGCTAGGCCCCTAATAACCCCATTCGTAATTCTGTCCAATCTCGTAAAACCACACATCCACCTGACCATCCTCATCTCAGCTACCATCAGCCTCTGGACCTGCGCCTTTTTCAGGGGCCAACACTCCGATCCATAGAGAACCGCCGGTCTAACTACCATCCGATAGACTTTGCCTTTCAAACCCATTGGCACTCTCTTGTCACACAGCACCCCTGACGCTGACTTCCACTTTTGCCAGCCCACTTTAATCCACTGGCTAATATCCTCGTCAATGTCCCCATTCTGCTGGATGATGGAGCCCAAATACTTGAATTTGGCGACCTTCGGTATTGCCCTCCCATCCAGTACGATCTCTCCCCCCTCTTCTATCCTTCCGCTGAAACAGCAGTGAAGGTATTCCGTTTTCGATCTACTCAACCGAAAGCCCCTAGCCTCCAGTGTATGCCTCCAACGCTCCAGCCTGTCATTTACCCCCTGCCTGGTCACATCGATAAGGATGATGTCATCTGCAAAAAGCATGCACCAAGGCACCTCGTCTTGGATACCTCTAGTGAGTTCGTCCAAGACTAATGTGAAAAGAAACGGGCTTAAAGCGGAGCCTTGATGCAGGCCCAAACTAACAGCAAAATCATTGGAGACCCCTGCTGGCGTCCGAACCCTCGTCCGCCCTCCCTCGTACATATCCTTGATAACACGAATGTACGCGGGCGACACCCTTTTCTCTTCCAAACACCTCCAAGTTATTTCATATCGGTTTTGTAAAATTATTCCATTTACAAGTCGTATACAATGTTATTTTATGCAAATAGAGTTGGGAAAGAAAGGATATTATTGTTTAATTTGTGAATCAATGATTAGTTGTAGAATGCTTTTGTAACCTATTAGATATAATGAATAACCAATAGTGCTAAGAGGAATAAATTAGATAAAAATAAAAAAATAAGGATAAAATGTTCGGGTCGAGAAGACAGGTTTGGGTTTGGGTCAAGTTTGGTCCGCTAATTTACAGGTTTTTCGAGTTCAATTTAGTTTGAGTTTAGGTCGAAAAAATAATGTTTAAAACTCAATTTTCTGAGGGTTTCAAATCGAATAAGTTTTTACCAAATCTAGTCACGTATATTTTTGTCTAAGTTTTTACATTTTGAAAGATCTAGATATTGAAATGTGATGCAATTTTACTTGTACTCGGAGTCTGAATTCGGTATGGACATAATAATCGAATCATCTTTCGTCAAACTTGGATGCTTGAAATCGGAGTTTCATATGAAGTTATGAACGATGTTCTTTTTCTAACAGGGATGCTTGAAACCTGAAAGCAAAGCTGCAAAGGGCAAAGAGTAAAATACAAAACGAAAATTCCGTTGCCGGGAATCGAACCTGGGTCTCCTGGGTGAAAGTTAGACATCCTTACCGCGGGATGACAGCAGAATCCTGTGATACACAGCACGGATAAATCATTAAGTTGTAATTAATGTCACGTTCTAGTCTCCCCAGCAACTACAAATTTTCTACTCTCTACCGATGTACATTATTTTTCTTCTCTCTGCCGAAGTACATTGGGAAGGCGAAAAGCTTGAATTGAATTTCCCGGTTGAATACGAAGATGAAGATGATAACAAGGTCTACATTAATGGAGCAGCCATTCAGAGATTATCAGAATCGCTAACACCTCTTGGTATCCCTCTCACTTTCTCTCTCTCTCCCCCCCGTCCCTTTTCCTTCAGATGTTTGCGGCGAACTTCGCAATTCTATTGTTCGTTGTGTTGTTTTCCCTGATTTCGAACTCTATGTTTCCGGCGGCAAATGTTCGATGGAGATGTAGTTTTTAGGGTTTAGTTGTGTGTGATATGTTATGGATTTGGATCAATTGTAAGGTATGAGACTTGTCCCACATCGGTTGTATGGGCAACTCTCACCTAATAGGCTAGTCTTTTGGATGAGTTCTCCTGTTTGGTCTGTAACAATTGATATCAGAGCCAACTCGGAGTGGTGGCCTGGGAAAGCCAACCAATGTGGCCATGACCAACGAGGACGTTGGCTCTTAAGGGGGGTCGAATGTTATGGATTTGGACCAATTGTAAGGTATGAGACTTGTCCCACATCGGTTGTATGGGCAACTGATGATGGGTTTATAGACCAAATGGGCTCTCTCACCTAATAAGCTAGTCTTTTGGGATGAGTTCTCCTGTTTGGTCTGTAACATCATAGTTCTCTTCATCATCTTAGAACTGCATTTCGATTATAGTGACTGAAGGGGTATACTTCTCTCTGCAATGTGCGATTTTGAAGGATGAAGATTTTAGCTGAAACCTAGTTCATGTGCTTCTTAGATCTCAGCTTTGGAGTTTCGAGCGAATTTCTGAGTCAAATTGATCGAAAATTGGCTTGTGAGTCATTTTTTGTGGCGATTTTGGGGGTAACATTCTGATTGCTATCGGCATTCATTTTTGAGGAGCTTGAGAATGGAAACAAATGAGAGACAACTGGATTTTCAAGTAGTGCAGAATGAGGATGAAAATGAAAACCTAATGGAGAAGTGAACTGATGCTTATCCATGCAATGATAGTTTTAGAAAGACTCCATGCATACGATTTCCTGTAGCAACTGTTGAATATCTGAGATTTGTCAAGATTGCGTTCTTAACTTCCTTGATGTTGCTTTGAAATGTTGTATTGTTGTTAATGTCTAAGTGTAGCCGTTTTTATTTCCACACTGGAAATGAGGAAATCTTTTGTCAGTGACACTGTGTGCTCTGTGTTCCACACCTCCTTTCTCTGTTTTTAAGATAGTTGAAATTTATTCTGAATAAGTAAGGTTGTTTGGTTAAATAGCTTGATGTGGGAACCATTGCATTGCAATGGCGTGGATTGTTGCTCGGAGAAACTGTCGATGTTGTCCAAACCCCTTTCATGTGCTACTTCGTCTCACTGGTCAGTACTTTCCAACTTGTCCCCATTATCTTCAATTTCTGATAACTAATCTTGATACTCAACCAAGAGATGAAGTGGCACACCAAAATCGATACAGAAGATTTGGAAGATTGTTTTGATCAGTGCAACAAGTAATTTTCTTTTTATTTGTTCTAAATTTTCAATATGTCGGTGGCACATCTAAATAAGTATGCTAAATTTGGAATTGGAGGAAGTTCCAACACAAAGTCCAAACTATGATTAGATTAGGTTTGTGTCTCGGCAAATCTGTGAAATTAGTCTTTCGCTTGAATGCTCCTACACAATCTGATTCACGTTAAATTTTAATTGTCCTTTTCTAGTTGATGGTTGTTGCTTTAAGCTCTAAAGATTCTCTTTCTTTTTCAGAGTGGATGTCTTTGTGGCTATTTGCTTTGCAAAAATTACTGTAGTGTCTGTCCTATCGTGATATGCGAACCTATGGGGTGGATACTCCCTTCTTTTTTCTAGTCATTATATGCCTGGGACGCTTCCTTCCACTACAGCTGAAATTATCTAGGAACTCAGCAAAAATGCTAGTACTCCTGTCAACGTGAGCAATTTAGGGCCTGGAGATGTCAAGTTGACAAGAATAATTGATTGAAGTGATATCTGTTGCCATTTGCCCAAAACTATTGATTTTGATCTTCAAGGATTCCAGCAGCCTTTGTATGAAGCAGATGGTATGGTTTATTCTTTAACCTTCCTGCAATTTCTACCACAAAGCTTGAGGATTTTACTGGTTTGCTGAAGCAGCTAACTGATAATACAATTTATTCCTGTATAATTTACTTTAGGTGCACCATCCGGTCCAATGGCCTTGTTTGTATTGTTTGTTTTTTTTTTCTTTTTGAACAAAGAGGTCTATTATTCTCACTAGGCACTAGTTTAATCTTGCAGAAATAACAAATATCCAATGTGTCTAGGAATTTAATTGATTTATGAGGTTTAGTATCTGCAGGGAACTCGTACGCTGAAAAATTTTACCGAGGTCTACTTTCTTCGGACCTTCACTTTATCCATAGTGCATGCTGGGACATAATAAAGAACATTTCGTGTTGTTTATGTGGTTTAAGCTTTCTGTTCTACCTTAGAATAGGAAGAACTTGTGTAACATGCTTTTTATGGAAGATGAACAGGAGACACTTGACCTAATGGTAACAATAGGTTTAGTTCTGCTAAGGCGTCAAAATCCCCATTTTCCTTTTATCAATGTTCTTAATCACAGGATAGTCTATTGATTATCTTTCCTCTAAGTCTGTAACCTGTCAAAATAAGGTTACATTTCTGGTTTATTGAATAACAAATTTTGCATTGACCTGAGCACAGGCTTCTATCCTCGTCCACTTGCCCCTTGCATTCTTTCTTGACAAAAGCTGTTGCAAGATTCTCCATAGAGGTTCCCTGATGGCCCATTTTCATTACACAGGCTTTTGTTCCCTTGCCCTAATTAAATTATAAGATTATCTCAAGTACAACAGGGATGGGCAAAAGCCCTTGACAATCTTGCTTATGTATGGATTTGCCCTTCAATCTGGTTTGGGGCAATCTGCTGAATGGCCTAATTTGATCTGGTTTAGCTAATTGTTAGTTGCAAGTTTTGGTGTAGAGTTCATTAATCTGCTGATCAATTCAATCCGGCATATGAACTAGGCCTATCTCAGCTGCCAGTCATACACTGCACATGGATTGCCAATTTGAACCTTCCTAGTTTTGATAACCATTGCCACAACTGCTTGGATCACCTTTCCTGCTCTAGCAAACGAATTTGGGATTTGAACCTTGCTTTTGTTTGTTTCATAAGCCTGTCCGTATCTTTTACAGGATTAATATGATATAAACTATATGCAGTTTACTGTACTCATAGAAGGGGGGGGGGATGTATGTAGTTTAATTGGAATATTTATGTTAAAAGCTAATTCAAAATCTTTGACAAAGTCCTTTTCTAAGGTTTGTTAGTTTGTTTCCCGTTTATTAGGACTGTTAGGTGTTCCTTTTCTTTAGGCAAAAGATCAGCCCATTAGTGGATAGTGGATCAATTGCCCAGATTTTCTTCTTTGTGAGTTTTTTTTAATTATCCTATAAATATAGGCATTTATTAGTGTTTTTTTGCATAATACAGAATCAAAATACTTGCAGCAATCAGCAGTTCTATCTCCATTTTCTCTGGTTTTTGTTTTGTTCCTCTTATTTTCCCTTCATCAATTTTTTCCAGCAAAAGTAGTATTGGAGCCTAGTTAAGAGGGGGGAAGGGGGGAGCAACTATTTTTGAGAGTGAGGCAAACACATTTGAGAGTAAGCCATGGTAGGCAATGCTCCAAACTCTTCATCTTAGCCCCTCATTCCTGTATTTAAAGGGGGAAAATATCACCTTTGGAGTTTCAAGTTGAAGACAATGGTTAAGTTCTTGTGGGATTTGGTGGAGAATGAGTACGTTGAGCCTGATCTGGCATCGGCTGAATCCGACAAACAGCTGCGGGAGACTCGCAAAAAAGATGCAAATACCCTATTTCTCATCCAGTCAGCATTAGATGATGAAATTTTTTTGCGAATTGCAACACATACAACCTCCAATCTGGCATGGAAGATTTTGAAGCAAAAAGGTGACAAGAAGGTAATTACTGTAAAACTACAAACACTCCGTTGTGAAGTTGAAACTTTGGCCCTAAAAGAGAAAGAAGCTGTTCAAGAATTTCTCTCTAGAGTGTCTGGGATTGTTAGTCATATGAAGACATATGGTGAAAGTATCAACAATGAAACCGTTGTTAGTAAGGTGCTGAGAAGTCTAACAAAACATTTTGTATGTTGCTGCATTAGAAGAATTAAAGGATCTCTCTAAATACAGTTTTGATGAACTAATAGGTTCTTTGCAAGCCCATGAAGCGAGACTTAGCAGGTCCTATGAAAAGGTTGGTGAAGAAGCCTTTCAAGTGAAGGGGGAGACACCCGAAAATTCTGGTCATGGCCGTGGCAAAGGTGGACTCCGTGGTAAAGGAGGCTTAAATGATGAAAGGCAGAACAAAGTCTCATTTCACTGTCACTATTGTAGAAAACTAGGCCACAAAGAAGCATATTGTTGCCAAATGCAAAAGGATGAGGCCAACAAAGCTGGTTTTGTTGAGAAAACGGAGGAAGACAGTAAGCCCTTTGTGGCTGCTTGTTTTGAAATAGAGAAGCCTAATGATGTTTTGTTTTTAAACAGTGGGTGTTCCAATCATATGTTTGGTAGAAGATCTTCATTTAGGGAACTTGATGAGTTCAAAAAATCAAAGGTGACACTAGGAGATAACAAGAAGATTCAAGTCGAAGGCAGAGGTACTGTAAGCATTACAACTAGTAAAGTTAATACTAAGATTTTGCAAAATGTAATGCTTGTCCATAGTCTATCTTATAATTTGCTTAGCAATTAATGATTAGTGGATATTCCATTTTGTTTGATGATGGGCATTGTGTCATTAGAGATAAAACCTCGCCTATTTTATTGCTAAAGTTCAAATGGCAACAACTAGAATGTTTCCCCTAGAAGTCTCTATGATTGAGAGGTATGCTATGATTGTTAGTTGTGATAATGAGACTAGATTGTGGCATTTACGTTATGGGCATTTGAATATTAATGGACTACAATTGTTACGCCGAGAAAGAGATGGTTTTTGGACTACCGAAACTTGATAATCTTGGTTTTTGTAGGGTTGTTTTTATGGGAAGAAAAGTGAAAAACCTTTTCATGTAGGAAAGGCTTGGAGGGCTTCTGAATGTCTTGAATTAGTTCATGCAGATTTGTGTGAGCCCATGGACACTCTATCTCTTGGTTGAAGTCGATATTTTTTGTTGATTACAGATGATTATAGTCGTATGAGTTGGGTTTATTTTTTGTAAAAGAAGTCTAAAGCTTTTGATAGGTTAAAGAAATTCAAAGCTTGAGTAGAAATACAAAGTGGTCTTTTGGCAAAGACACTACAAACAGAAAGAGGGTGAGAATTTGTCTCAACTAAGTTCAAAGATTTTTGTGAAGAATACGGAATTTGCAAGGAGTTTACTGTACCTTATACACCAGAACAGAACAATATAGCCGCAAGGAAGAATGAAACTGTAGTAGTGATGGCCAGAAGGATGATGCAAGCAAAAAGTCTTCCTGCTTATTTTTGGGTTGAAGCTGTAGCAACAGAACTGTACATCTTGAATTTGTCTCCTATGAGGGTGGTTCGTAATCAAACACCGTATGAGGCTTCGACGGGTAGAAGGCTGATGGTGAGCCACTTAAAAGTTTTTGGTTGTATAGCGTACGCGTTGGTTAAAACTTATCCTCGAAAATTTGATGAAAAATATGAGAAGTATATTTTTTGTTGGTTACTCTGAATCTAAAGCATATAAACTATATAATCCTTTTAGTGACAAGACAACCATTAGCAGGGATGTGGTTTTTGATGAAGCTGCAAGGTGGGATTGGGGTGCAGGGTAAGTACAACAAGGGATTTTTGGAGAAGTGCCTTCGATTGAGAAACCTAAATCAGCTTCTACAAATTCACTTGGGACTTCACATGCAATGTCACCAAATAGAAACTCTTTACCAACAACTTCTTAGGAGCATTCAGCTACTCCTCCACTTAGAAGATCAACAAGGAATAGGAAACCGAATCCCTGATATGCTGAATCCCTAATATGCTGATTACATCCTGCTTGTTTGCTTTGCTTATTACAGATCCTATTTTCTTTGAGGAAGTTAGGAAGGAGCCCTAGGGGTGCAAAGCTATGTAAGAAAGCTATGTAAGAGGAGCCATTACCCATTTAGAAAAATTAAACTTGGGATTTGGTAGATTCACTAGAAGGCAAAATTGCAATTGGGAGCAAATGGGTGTTTGAAACCAAATATCATGTGGATGGGAGCATCAAAAAACATAGGGCAAGTAAAGGGCTATTCACAACAGTAAGGTATCGATTGTGAAGAAACTTTTTCTCCTGTTGCTCACATTGAAACGATGAGAACATTTTTAGCATTGGTTGTTCAATTATCATCTTGGCCTGTGTACCTACTTGATATAAAATCTGCATCTTTGAATGGTGATTTGGAGGAAGAAGTCTATGTCTCACAGCCTAAAGGTTTTGTGATTAATGGCCAAGAAGATAAAGTTTACTGAGTGAAAAAGGCACTGCATGGTTTAAAACAAGCCCTGTGAGCGTGGTATTCCAAAGCCAATTCTTATTGTTAGGAGAATGGTTTTGAAAGCAGCATTAATAAGCCCACTCTTTATTTAAAGAGAGAAGGTGAGAATGAGTTTTTGGTGGTATGTCTTTATGTTGATGATATGATTTATGTCGATTCAAGTGAGTTTATTGTTGCTTAATTCAAAGCTTGCATGGTGAAGAAATTTAAGATGTTAGATTTGGGTTTATTGCATTATTTTCTTGGTCTTCAAGTTAAAAAAGATGTAGATGGAATTTTTATTTCACAAAGAAAATATGCAATGAATCTTTTGAAGAAGTTTAACATGGGAAACTGGAAGGTTGCTCCCTCACCCATTAATGTTAATGAGAAATTGTGTCGTGATGATGGTGCTGAATTGAAAAACGCTAAATATTTTAGACATCTTGTTGGTGGTTCAAATTATTTGTCTCATGTAAGGCCACAAATTGTTTTCTCTATTCAAGTTGTGTCCAGATTTATGCACAATCCAAGGAAGCTTCATCTTGGAGCTCCAAAGAGAATATTGAGATATGTTGCCAGTACAACATAGCACGGAATTTGGTACTCAAGAGTGTCAAATTTCAATTTAACTAGCTTCACAGATAGTGATTGGGCTGGAGACATTGATGATAGAAATAGCACATCGGGATATATGTTCAACCTAGGTCTGGTGTGATTTCATGGAGTTCAAAGAAATAGGAAGTGGTGGCTTTATCAACTTCGGAGGTTGAATACATTGCAGCAACTGCATTAGCCTATCAAGGTGTTTGGTTGAGAAAACTTCTTTCGGATTTCAGTCAGAAGCAGGCTGGTGCAACTGAAATCTTTTGTGACAATAGATCGACAATTGCTATGGCAAAGAATCTAGCTTTTCAAAGCAGAACTAAGCAGATTGACATTTGTTATCACTTCATTCGAAGTCTTGTTTCTGTTGGAAAGATTATTCTGAAGGCTTATGATACAACCGAGCAAGTTGCTGATATTTTGACAAAGTTGCTTCTGTAAGCAAAGCACGAGTTTTCTTCAAAACACAGCTTGGGGTTTGCAATTTTGAATAAAGGGGGAGTGTTGAGAACTAATTCAAAATCTTTGACTATGTCTTCAAAACACAGCTCGGGGTTTGCAATTTTGAACAAAGCCCATTAGTGGATGGTAGATCAATTGCCCAGATATTCTGCTTTGTTATTTTTTTTTTTATTGTTAGCCTATAAACAAAGGCACTTATCAGTGTTGCCAACAATGTGGATACATTCCATTCATGTCGTATGCAACTATCCTCGCTAAAAGTGATGCTGCTACAAACTTCTTATAGTCATTCACTATCTTGTATTGCCTCTTAAAAGAATATTCTACTAACCACTCTGGCTGACAGTGTAAGTGCTGCTGGGAAACCTTGAAAGACGTTACCTTCCCATCCAAAGTGAAAGCCAAATCATTGGCACATCTAGCTACAGCACCATGTGGTGAACATTGGATGAGTTCTTGAACATTTTGTCATTGAATGAACCCTGAAGCTAATGGGGGTCTAAGTCTCGATCCTGCCAAAGAAACTTTATATATAGTTAGTTATGCCTATCTTAGAACTTTGTTAGCTACTTTTGGCAATCTACTTGGACTTGGTTACAAGCGGTTGACAATGGTCCATGTGCCTGCTTTATATGTTCTTGTAGAAAATAACATATGCTTTTGGGTTTAAAAATGAAGTATTGAGTACTCATTTTACAATAAAGTATCTAGAAAGATGTTGTTGAAGTGTCTATATCCGAGTTATTAAAGACGTGTATGGAGCAAGGACAATAGTAAGGACACTAGGAGGGGATGCAGGTGATTTTCCTTCCTATTTAATGTTCAGCTCTAATCATCTTTCTTTTTACTATTGTAATGCATGAGCTTCGAAAGAGATACAAGATGGGGTAACATGGTGTATTCTATTTGCTGATGATATTGTCCTAATTGATGAGACTAGAGAGGGTGTTATCAATAAGTTGGAATACAATGAGAAACTCTGAGTCTAAGGGTTGTAGATGGAATGTGTCGAAAATTGAATACCTAGAATGTAAATTTAGTGAAAGGGAAGGGGAGACAATATGAGATGTCACTATTGGTGGTCAGACTCTCATTGCTATATGACTTGGACTGTTGCCCTATTAAGAGGACTCAAGTCCAAAGGATGATGGCAGCAAATATTAGGATGATTTGCTTCATGAGATGTGTGGTCATACAAAACTAGATAGGATTAGGAATGAAGTTGTTAGAGAAAAGGTAGGTGTGTCACCAATAGATGATAACATAAGGGAAGCTAGGCTCAAGGTGGTTTGGTCACATTAAGAAGGGGTTCCAATGCCTTTGTGAGTTGGTGTGACTTGTAAGGTGAATGACATTTCGGATTGTAAAAAAGCTAGTGGTAGACCGAAGAAGCATTGTTGAGTTGGAATGAGTGATGATATGTGGCTCATTTGTAATTACTGGAGGACATGGCTCAAGATATGAATTTGCGAATATCTAGAATTAGTGTTACAGACCTTAGGTAGCTTCTCCTTTTTTCTCCTTATCTTTGGACTTGTAGAATATTGATGGTGACTGGTTTGCAATTTGGGCATTACGTATTGGCTGTTCATGTGTCTTGTCTGCTTTACCTGGTGATGTTACTCTATTGTTACTTTTTGTTCTTATTTTTTGCTACTTTATCCTAACATGTTTGTGCCCATTAAAAAATGAAATATAATGATTTTACATCGCCTAAAAAGTCACCATTGAGGGGATGCAGATACCAAAGGTCGAGAAATTTAAATATCTAGACTCGATCATCCATCATGGAGGGGACATTGATGAAAATATTAGTCATCACATAAAAGTGGGCTGGTAAAAATGGAAGTATGCTTCAGGTGTGCTGTGCGATAAGAGAATGCCTGTAGGACTAAAATGTAAAGTTTATCGTATGGTAGTTAGACCTGCTGTGTTATATAGATCGAAGTGTTGGTCTATAAAAAATACTCAGTTTCAAAGGTTAATGGTAGCAGAGATGAGGATGATTAGATGGATGTGTGGGTATACGAGAATGAATAGAATTAGAAATAAAGTGATCAGAGACTTAGTTAAATTGGTCCCCATTGAAGATAAGCTAAGAGAAATAAGACTCAGGTGGTTTGACCATGTGAAAAGGAGTGTGGACGCTCCAGTGAGGAGATGTGAGAGAATTAATATCCCAAAAGGTAATAGAGGGAAGGGACGATCAAAGAAGAGTTTAGACGAGGTGATTAGAGAGGATTTGAAAGTTGTGGGGTTAACGAAGGACATGACTTAGGATAGGAGATGATGGCAGGATAAGATTAAGGTCTTAGATTGTAGAGAGTTAGCCTCGTAGTTGGTCACTCGGTTGTAGTAGAGTGGGTTTAGTTGTGGTTTTTTTTGTATGTCATGTTTGCATACAAGTAGTTCATGCGTCTGAGAAGAGACATTGTTCGTTTACCTCTGTTTGTTAAGGTACAATATCTTCCTCTACCTTTTGCACTTATGGTTACATAAGTATTGTCATTTGATTTTTTCGTATTTTTTTCGTATTTTGAAATTCATTCCTTGCTACTTATCCTTAGTTTTTCTCCGTAAATATTTTCACAAAATCCTTCTTCTGTAAAATGTTTTCACAAAATCTGGTTTTTGTGGATCTCTTAGAATCTGCCTCTCTACGCGCAAGATTGCCGGTAGAAGTAAGGTTGCCTACATCTGGATCTCCCCAAACCCCGTGAAAGCGGGGCCCACACTGAGAGTTGTTGTTATAAAAAGTTTTTAGTAATTTTTTTTAATCTTTTTGTGGGGTCTTTAGGAATTAATCTCTTTGTAAGCGGGAATGCTTGTAGGGTTAAAACTGCCAACATCTAGATCCCCCAGACCTTATGAAGCAAGACCTACACTAGGTGGTGGTGGTGATGGTGATGGTGATGGTGATGATGATTATGAAATGATGAGTTTGAGAAGAAGTGAGTTTTTTGGTGCTAATATAGAAGTTAGAGTACTTCTCAGTTGAATTGCAAATACTAATAGATGGGCTAATATATTGTGCAGCTTGGTTGTCTTGGAAGTTTTCTAATGGAATACAGTCAAAGTTGAGGCGTAGTGTTGAGGTTGTTATCACTCATCTTCACTGTCTACACCCTAAGTGCCAGTGGCCCCATGGTTAAGTTTGTTTCATGCATCATGAAGAAATAGGTTCTTTTGAGCTGATTGAAGTTATTGCCAGCCTGTTCTCCATGGTTAAGTTGGTCTCATGTATCTCAAAGAAATAGGTTCTCTTGAGCTAATTGCATTTATTGCCAAGCTAGCAGATACCAAATAAAACGATTAACCCAAAGTTCGACCTAGGAGGGGCCTCTTTTTCTTTCTTTTCTTTTCTTTT